>CAIJEN010000011.1:0-70829 GCA_903819635.1 Aureobasidium vineae
TTTTAATCTAAATCCATTATTTAATAATAAAAAATCTAGTCGTGTGCAAGTACGATTTAAAAGATTATCTTTAAATAGAATATTGGTAAGCAGAGCAGAAATGAAACACACTAACAATAAAGTTATAATTACCGTATATCTATACAATAAAAATAANAAAATTTTCTTATACAAATTAAAAGATTTGTATAAAACATTTTATTTAAAATAGCAAATAAAAGTCAAAAATTATCTAGCTCTGTTCATTACAAATACCAGAGTAAGACAGGGACTTTCCAAAACAAAAGCTTAGATTTTGACATTAACTTCTCGAAAACAAATCGTGATTTTTCTACAAATTTAAATAAAACTACGATAACAAATGAAACCCCCGATAGCGAAAAGAAAATTTAAAATTATACTTCTAAGTTCAGGACCTAGGGTTAAAAATAAACCTTCATCTGTTTTTTTCAAGTAGGGGCTACGCCTTAAAAAATCTTCGCGGGGTCGTCTAGACCAGCGTAATGATAGAATAATAAAACAAATTATCTACTAAATTTTACTAAATTAACCAAAAGAAATCTATCTAACTTTCTTTTAGCGCTAAATTTAGCAAAAAGAATACTGGTGTTAACCATGGCGTTGGCTTAAAAATAAATACAAATCACTAATAAAAAATATTATTTTTTATTAAGTAATAACAAACTTAACACTACAAGTAATAATAATCATTTCTTAAACTATGTTAACATAGCTAAAACTAATTCTAGTCTAAATAATAATATTGCGCTTTTAGCCTTAGCGCTAAAAAAACAGAGTTTTTTCACTACTAGATTAGCGTCTGGTATCGCTCCAGGACAAGAAGAGATTGAGACAAGAATAGATAATAATTACTATAAATTATTTGCCGACTCTGCCGTTAAAGTAGAAAATTCATTTGCTTTTGGTGCAAAAGCGAACGCAGGTAACGGATTTGCCGTTAAAAAAAGTCAAAAAAACTATCTCTTTTGCTGGCTGAGCCCTATATAAATTAAGAAATCTGCATAAATTATTCTACATTAGCCCTAATGCGAGTGAAATAATTAATAATCATCAAAATAATTTATATGAGCTAGGACAAGAATTAAATCGTGACATTGATGGCGCAGCCCTAAAAAAAAGAAATTTTTATTAAAAAATCTTTATAACATTTTAAAAAATAAAAATACTTTATCTGCTCTACTGCCTAGCCAGATTCATGCTAGACGGCGGCAAAGATAAAAGAATTAGCGAAACCGAGCGGAAAAATAATTAATTCTCCTTCGTTAACGCTAAAAAAATTAACTCTATCTCATTAAAAGGTTTAAGAATTTTAAAAAAGCTAGTAAAAATAAAAACTTCATTCTTAAAACGCTTAAATGAAATTATACTAATTTTAAAAACTATGAAAATAAGTATTTTTAAAAACTTTATAAAAAAATCTTATAGAAAAGAAATGTTATACTTATATTATGTTAAAATGTTAAATGTTAACAATAATAAATTCAAAAACTGATTTATACTAGGTTTAAAAAATATAATATCTAATATATATATAAAAAGTTGAATTTAATTTTGTTAATTTAAAATATCTGCACTTAAATAGTGACATTTTTCCAGAATCTATTGCTATAAAATTGAGAAACCGGGAAAATAGATTATTAAGAGTTCTTAAAAAAGCCTTGAAATTGGTTAAACTACCATCTTTAAGTAAATTATCTTACTACGGACCTTCTAGTGTAATCACACCCCTAGCGAGAGCTCGCTTCGCGCTAATATAAATGGAAAATCTTTAACCTTAAATGTAAATTCCTATATATCTAGGTTAAGATAAAGATGTATTACATGAAATATTGTACAAAAAGTATTCCCCTGGTTGAGGAGTAGCCAATACGGAGAATTCTCCTATTAACAGACAGTCGCGTAGCTCGCTTCAAGTTAAAAATAGCCTACAGGAAAATATCTTAAACTCTACTGAACATAAAAATATTTATGGTGTAAGGCTAGAAGCATCTGGAAGGTTATCTAGACGTTTAACTGCCTCAAGATCTGTATTTAAATTAAAATATAAAGGAAGTTTAAAAAACATTAATTCTTCTTATAAAGGGTTATCAACTGTGATGTTAAGAGGTAATACTAGATCTAATCTACAACTAACAAAAATTAGTTCTAAAACACGTAATGGTGCCTTTGGATTAAAAAGGATGAATAAGTAGTAATTAATTAGCACTTTTGACTTTTCTTTTTCTCGCATGATGCGAGAGAAAAACCCATTACTTAAAACAATAGGTAAGAGTCCCTCCTGGATTAAATTAAATATTATTTTAGGGTTCGCCAGGCTACGCCATCCGGGACTAAATACCCTATTGTTTTATGTTCTCGCCTTGCTAAATAAAAATTTTAAATCTAGCCAATTAGCTAATAAATAATTTAAATATTTAGTTTCTTCTTTTGCAAATTACAATAGTAATGTATTAGATATGTAATGTAAAATATGGTTTAGCGCTAAAAAGAAATTAGCTCAATTGGTAGAGCAACCGTTTTACACACGGTAGGTTAGGTGTTCGAATCGCCTATTTCTTACCCATGATAATTTCTCTTTTAACTTTATTATTAATTTCAAATGCTCTTATTTTAAGAACTGACAAGTCTATACTATTCTCTAGAGTAGTAATGGTTTCTTTAATCCATACAAGCTTTTTAGCTTACAATAACATATTTTATATATTCAAATATATTTTTTTATTTGATACAAACTACGTTTAAGGAAATTAGGCCGATTATTCTTATATTATTACGCTTAATTCTATCAGGAAACCCTGTAGTTTTTTTCTTCATTAAAGCAGTATATTTATCTTGAGAGCTTACTTTAATGCTAAATCTATCTTTATTCTACTTCGGGTATTTGTTATATCTACTTTGTGTATCGTTTACTTTATTTTTATTAACACAAGATTAAAAGAAAATTACCCCTTGATTTATACCTGAGGTCTTATTTTTTTCTGGTGTAACAGCTCTATATTTTTTTACGTTAGCTACAACATTTTTTTACAGGTTTTATTACCTTTTGTTTTAAAATGGTTAAGGATTCATTTAGTTTTCCTACTTTTACGTCAATAAATAAACAATCTGGTCCTACTCCACCCCCAAACAATAATCAGGATATTCATTCTAGCACTACATCCGAAAAAATTAAGAAAAAGAGGGAAAGAAAAACTGCATGGTCGAGGGAGGATAGGAAAAGGAAAAAGGAAGAAGGTATTTCATTAGAAGAACAAGCTAAAACACGAGAATATAGGAATGAATCTTCTCGTAAGAGACGGAAAAGATATATCAAGATCCTAACCTACACTCTGAATACAAAAAAAAGAATAATTTACACGAGAAGAGAGGCGTCAAAAAGAGAGCGGATCTTAAAGAAAATGACCCTGTCGCTTACCGGGCTTTACTAGACAAAAAATGCGCAAAGAAAAAAAAAAGAGCTGAGAATAAACTTAAACTACAGCTTGAGGAAGAAGAAAGAAATAAAGTTATAGATGAAAGTCTAATTTCTTATTAGATTCCTTAGATACGTAATAAGCAGTATATCTGAAGTTTATGCTAATTTAGGTGATAGTATGCAAGGTGATGTTTATCATGATACAAACCATATTACATCCATATTTCATTGATAATACTAGCTGTAGGATTTTTTAGTTAAAATAAGTGCAGCTCCTTTCCATTTTGAAGTCCGGATGTTTATGATTCAATACCAACAATCGTAACTACTTTTGTAGCCATAATTGCTAAAATTTCAATCTTTATTTTCTTCTTAGAGTTAGTGTATTACACTGAAAAAACTCTATTTGTATTTTCTTGAACAAACATTTTACTTTTAAGTAGTTTATTCTCTTTAATAATAGGTTCTGTTCTAGGATTAACACAATTTAGAATTAAAAGATTGTATGCTTATAGTACAATTAGTCACGTAGGGTTTATTTTACTAGCCCTAAGTGTTAATAGTGTAGAATCTGTACAAGCCTACATTTTTTATATTATATCTTATTCAGTTTCAAATTTAAATGCCTTTGTTATATTGGTTACAATAGGATTTAGTTTATACTTATATGTCTATAAAGACGAAAAACATAATGATGACTTAATAGACCAAAATAATTCACCTGTGCAACTTATTAGTCAAATTAAGGTTACTTCTAGTAAATCCATATTAGCCTTAAGTTTAACAATTACTCTATTTTCATTTGCAGGAGTTCAATCGCTTTCTAAACAGTTTTTACTTTCAATCTTTATTTTCTTCTTAGAGTTAGTGTATTACACTGAAAAACTCTATTTGTATTTTCTTGAACAAACATTTTACTTTTAAGTAGTTTATTCTCTTTAATAATAGGTTCTGTTCTAGGATTAACACAATTTAGAATTAAAAGATTGTATGCTTATAGTACAATTAGTCACGTAGGGTTTATTTTACTAGCCCTAAGTGTTAATAGTGTAGAATCTGTACAAGCCTACATTTTTATATTATATCTTATTCAGTTTCAAATTTAAATGCCTTTGTTATATTGGTTACAATAGGATTTAGTTTATACTTATATGTCTATAAAGACGAAAAACATAATGATGACTTAATAGACCAAAATAATTCACCTGTGCAACTTATTAGTCAAATTAAAGGTTACTTCTACGTAAATCCATACTTAGCCTTAAGTTTAACAATTACTCTATTTTCATTTGCAGGAGTTCCCCTCTAATAGGTTTCTTTGCTAAACAGATGGTTTTAAGCGCGGCTTTAAGTAATGGTTACGTCTTTATGGTATTAATTGCAATACTAACAAGTGTAACATCAGCCGTGTATTACTTAAGTATAATAAAAAACATGTTCTTTTATAATGATCAATATATGATAAATCTAGTGTAGAAAAATTAAATTTAATAGGTAATATTCAAAATAATCAAAAATCTGAAAAGTTAATTTCAAAGCTGAAGATATAGTATTATCTAGTTCTTTAAGTATAACTATAAGTATATTAACTTTAATTTTATTAACATTTATGTTTATACCAAATGAATTATTTACATTAGCAAATATAGGTACAATAATATTATTTAAATCTTAAATGACAAGTCAAACATTTTTTTAGTTTTTNATCCCTATACTAGCTATTATATTATTAGCCGTAAATATTATATTAGCTCCTCATAATCCATACCAAGAAAAAGACTCCGCGTTCGAATGTGGATTTCATTCTTTCTTAGGTCAAAATAGAAGTGAATTCAGTATCTCTTTCTTTATCTTCGCACTATTATTCTTACTATTTGATTTAGAAATTTTATTAGTTTATCCTTACGTAGTAAGCGGTTATGCGAATGGTATATTTGGATTAATAGTAATGCTTATCTTTTTCTTGGTCCTAACTTTAGGATTTGCCTTTGAGCTAGGTAAAAATGCATTATCTATAGAAAGTAAACAAACTTCTATTATTAAGAAATAAATCTTACTATTTCTAATTAAAAAAAAATAAAAAAATATTCCCGATGAAATAAAGTCATCGACACTCCCCTACATTTTTAAGTAGGGTTATAATATTAATTAGTAATGTAATCTCTATTTCATATTTAACAAAACCGCATATTTTTCAAAAATCTATATTAACATGACAGCTCTAACATACACAGACATATTTAAAAAAATCTATCTTTATATGTAAAATCTTTAAATATAAAAAAATTACTAAGCTATTTTTCCATAGCTTAGCCTTTAGATGTTTACTATATTTAATAGCATTATTTATACCCAATTACTATACAATAATATATTGTGCTATATTCACATATCTTCTTCTAGTAAAGCCCTATGCAAATAGTAAGGGAGTTATTAAAGTATTCTTCTCGGATATCATATTTATATTTTTCACGATTAGTACTATATTTGTAATGTGATACGTAATTATTGAAAGCTTAAGCTTACTCTATCCTTTCCTGTTTAATGTAGTAATTTTTGAGTTTTTATACCAAATCGCAGGGTTAAAATTTATAAATTATGAGTATTTACCGAACGGGATAGTAGAAGGTTCAGTGTTAGATAGTGAGAAATCTGAACCCTTTAATGAAAAACCTAACAAACCTTGCAGTATTATGGAAAAAATATATAAAAATTTGTTCAACCCAGACAATAAACAAGTTTGTATTATTAAGCCTTACCCTATAATCAAAGAAGCTTATGTTAAAGCTTCCTCCTTAAGTACAGAAACAAGTAATTCAAATTCATCTTTATCCGAATACATTTCAAATAAAGTGAGTGAGAATAAAAATAAACAAATAACCCTAATATAAATAATGAAAGCGATAATGAAGGATCATTATACTCTTCTTCCTCATCTAGTTACAACACCGTTGTTATAGACCTAAAAGTGTTAAAAGGTATAGACGGGAATAACAAACAATATCTTATATTAAAAGATTTAAACGATTCGTCTTCAGAAAATTTAATAAGCATAATAAAGAAACCTGAGAACATTAAAGTCTCGTATGATAAACTACACGTGCAAGATAAGAATTGTACAAACCACAAATATTTATCTTTTGATACACAAATTTTCAATTCTAAAGTGTATGTAAATAAGATGTATAAAAAATACCATATGCAGGGTCCGTATAATAATTCTTTACGTGACATAACATTTTCTATAAAGAATGAAGCTGTAAATCAAATAAATAACAATAGCCTTATAATAGAAAGCGAAAACTGTAACAGGTTACCTGTTAAAGAACTTTCTTCTTTTGCATCCTCAAGTCAAAATTTACCCTCCGAGGATTGAAAAATTAATATACCAATACCTCAAAATCTGGATACTATAAGTGTTTTTCACAAATCGATCGTTCAATTACACCACAAAATTGTGCTGATTGTAATAGTATAAATTAAAACTATATATTTTATCTCTTTTCGCTTTGCTAATAAATAAATAAAAAAAAATATAAAAAAACGCTTCGCAGGAGGAACTAGTCCCTGACCAGGAAACATCGAACATGGGAACCTAGTGAAAAAATAATGGAGAAATCTCTTCGCGCTCTTTCGTTGCTCTTTTGTTGTTAAAAAAATTTAAGCTTAAATGATTAATGACATTTATAAATTACATTAGTAATGTAATAGAAAGATAAAATCTTTATCGATTGTTATCCTCCCCTCGCTTTGCAGGAGAAATTAAAAAAAGATCTCTCTTTTAATGGAACGCGGAGCGATCGCTTTAAAAAAATAATTTTTTAAATGCAGGAGGATAAACTATTATAATTTTAACGCTTCGCGCTAGTTCCTGGGTTCCTGGCTCCAGGAAACCTGGAACCAGGGAACCTAGAAAAAAAAATTTTGAGTTTGATGATGGCTCTGATTGAACGCTGTCCAAATGCTTGACACATGCTAATCGAACGTCATAGGATTAATCCTATGAAGTGGTGTACAGGTGAGTAAATGAAGTTATAGCTGCCTTAGAGTAAGGAGAAAAATCCCTTATAAGGTAACCATCGAAAAATTTTTTTCGTTTGTTACTAAAAGAAAAACTTTCGCTTTAAGATGTTTATAATTTTCTCGGGTAAGTAGTAGTTGAGGTAATTGCTCAACTAGCTTAAGCCCGTAGTCGAAACTGAGAGGTTGATCGACCACATTGGGTCTGAAAAAACCCCAATACGTATAGTACAGCAGTGAGGAATATTGGTCAATAGCCTAACGGCTGAACCAGCAACTTGGAGGAATGTAAGTCTATGTAGGGTTCGCCTTACATATACGTTTCGACTACGTCGTATAAAGTTCTAGATAGAATACTGATAATGACAATTTTCTATCTATATGTCTTGACCAAATCTCGTGCCAGCAGTCGCGGCAATACGAGGAAGACTAGTGTTATTCATCTTTATTAGGTTTAAAGGGTACCTAGACGGCATATCCAGCCCCAAAAGGGAACAGATATACTAGAGTTTTATGTGAGAGGAATATATTAGTACTATTGGTGTAGAGATGAAATTCTTTGATACTAATAGGACGGATAAGAGCAAAAGCAAACCTTTATGTAAAAACTGACGTTGAGGGACGAAGGCTTGGGTCGCGAATAGGATTAGATACCCTAGTAGTCCAGGCAGAGAATTATGAATGTTATAGACTTGCGTATGTAAGTGTATAAATGAAAGTGTAAGCATTCCACCTCAAGAGTAATGTGGCAACGCAGGAACTGAAATCATTAGACCGTTTCTGAAACCAGTAGTGAAGTATGTTATTTAATTCGATAACCCTCGAAAAACCTTACCACAATTTGAATACTTCGACAGTTGGTCGTTGTACAAGTGTTGCACGGCTGTCTTCAGTTAATGTCGTGAGATTCTGGTTAGATCCATTAAATTAACGTAAACCCTTACTTTATTTGTTTTTATAAAGTAGTTCACCGCTATATTGGATGTGATAACAGGGACCAAGACAAGTCATCATGACCTTAATATTGTGGGCTATAGACGTGCCACATATGCCTTTACAAAGAGAGGCGAAAATGCGAATTTGAGCTAATCTCTAAAATTGGATATAAAATGAATTGCAGCCTGTAACTCGGCTGCATGAAAAAGGAATTACTAGTAATCGTGAATCACCACATCACGGTGAATTTAATCTCAGATAGGTACTAACCACTCGTCAGGCGCTGAAAGGAGTATGTGCAATAAGTTTGGTTTCTTGTTAATCTAACCTCATCGCAAAAGGCGATGATATTTTTCAAGCAATCTTCGTATGCGTGACTCTGATTGGTGTTAAGTCGAAATACGGTTCGTGTAGTGGAAATTGCACGGGACTAATAAAAATTAACAACACCCCCATTAATAATAAATAAAAAACCCTGTGGAGGTTAATAGATGTTTACATATATCTATATTCTGGTTTAATTCCAGTTATAGGCTCATGACATGTTTAAGTATAATAATAAGAAATAAGCAGATTTTTTCCTACTATGTGTTTGGATAACACAATTTTTAACGCAACGCGAGGGGTATTGGTATATTTGGTTTATATTTGGCCAATTTTTCTCACGATAGTTCGCTAATTTTCTCACCCGCGCTTTGCGAGACAAATATGAAAGAAATTCTTAGTGCGAATAAAGGTAAATCAGGAGTATACCGTTGAAATAATATGGCTAATTATGACGTTTATATTGGGAGTGCTGTAGATTTATCTAGAAGATTAAGAGAATACTTCTCTACTAGATTTTTATCTAAAGAAATAGCGGCATTTAAAAAAATATATTTTTTTAGCGTAGCAGGAGGAACTCTACGCGCGTAAAAAATTAATTTTTTAACGCAACGCGAGGGGGTAGCCTGGCTACGCCTTAAAAATAAATTCCTGCAACAAAGTATGAAATAAAGTCATCGACAAAGTCGAAGACTTTATTAATCCTCCGGGTTATAAATTTCATTAGTAATGTAATCTAAAGATAAAATCTCGATAATTATCTTTTAATAATAAAGGAGAATTCCATCGTTGGTAAGACGGGCTGAGCTGTAAACTCAGTAGCTTTACGCTTTTGAGAGTTCGAATCTCTTTTCTCCTATTTCGTTCCAGGAATTTATTTTTAGGGCGTAGCCCTAAAAATAAATAAAACACACAGCGCTTCGCAGGAGGAACTAGTCTTCGCCTTGCCAAGGCGAAAGACAAGTCTTTCTTTTGGCTAGAGAAAAAAATTATTAATTTTTTTTTAGCTTTGCAGGAGGAACTCTACACAAAAAATCTAGCTTTTTTTTTGGTCTCGCAAAGCGTTGTGTGGGTAGTTAGTAAAAAAGGATTGATTAAATAAAGTCTTTATCATTTATTTAGGGCAACGCCAGCCAACACTAATATTTTAAGATTTACATATAAGCCTTTATAGCTCAACGGTAGAGCGAGATACTGTTAATATTTTGATAGATGTTCGATTCATCTTAAGGGCTCATACGTTAACCCGTTATTTTTTTATTATTGGTAGATATCTAGATCTATTTAACGCGAAAAGAGCGCGGGGTCCCCTCCCCATCGAGCAATTCTCGTAGGAATGCCCGACCTGAGGGTACCAAAGGTCGGTTATACCGCCGGGCTGGAATAAACACAAAGTAATGGATAATATATAAAAGTTTTTAACCCACCACATAAATAAAGTCTTGATATATCAAGACTTTATTTATTTAATAGGAACTCTCTCCGGGTTAGAAAAAGCATATATGTCATTAACCTAAGAATTTAAATAAGAAAATTAAAAGATGCGCAGCGCGTTAAAACTCTTTAATATTAACTTATTTAACTTAGATATTTTAGATTTAATCTATGTTGTATTTTCCCACATTAATTTCTGTGATTGAAGTTGTATTGGTAGTCGTACCTGCCTTATTAACTGTAGCTTTTGTTACAGTAGCTGAAAGAAAAACCATGGCAAGTATGCAAAGAAGACTGGGGCCTAATATCGTAGGATACTATGGTCTTTTACAGGCATTTGCAGATGCTCTTAAATTACTTTTAAAGAGTATGTATCGCCTACACAGGCTAATATAGTTTTATTTTTCCTAGGTCCTATAATAACTTTAATTTTCGCACTTTTAGGTTACGCTGTTATACCTTGGTCTGTCGTATTAAGGAGACGACATTTGTGGGGTTCAATAGTCAAATTCCGGGGACACCCTAAAGCTTATATTACCAAGCTCTAGCTGAAAAGCTATTAGTGGCTGAGTTAATCACTCAGGTAGGGTAACAATATATAAGATAATCGAAAGAGCAATGGGTTATCGCGGATCTAAGTCAGATATAACGCTTCGCAGGAGGAACTCTTCGTATTAAAAAAATAATTTTTTTAAGCAGGAGGAACTCACTCTTCGCGCTAAAATTATATCTGTAAAAGAGCAAAGAGTATACGGCTGTTGATGCATTTTTCTCTAGAGATTAATGGATTTAAGATGTATTCTAATGGATTTCGAAAGAAATTATCTAGTCAAAACCTTTTCTAAACAATTAATTACATAAATAATTAATTGCATGATAAATTTGATTAATAGTACGGACCTGGATTAGCAATCTGAGATTTTAACTTAGGTATACTTTATATGTTGGCAGTTTCTTCTCTTGCTACATATGGTATCCTATTAGCAGGTTGATCTGCAAATTCTAAATATGCTTTCTTAGGTTCTCTAAGAAGTACTGCACAATTAATAAGTTATGAATTAATATTAAGTTCTGCTATTTTATTAGTAATTTTATTAACCGGAAGTTTAAATTTAACTGTTAATATAGAAGCTCAAAGAGCTATATGATTTGTAATACCACTTTTCCCAGTGTTCATTATATTTTTCATAGGTTCTGTTGCAGAAACAAACAGAGCTCCGTTTGATCTTGCTGAGGCTGAATCTGAGTTAGTTAGTGGGTTTATGACCGAACACTCTGCAGTTATATTTGTATTCTTCTTCTTAGCTGAGTATGCTAGTATAGTGCTTATTTGTACATTAACTAGTATTCTATTCCTTGGAGGTTATCTTTTCAATGTTATACCTTTAATTTATCTTTTACAAGAAATTGACTATACTTTTATAGAAAATCCGGAAAGTTTAGAATTTTTATTCAGTCCTTTAGTAGAAGGGTTATTATATGGTTTAAGCTTAGGATTAAAATCATGTATTATGATCTTTACATTTATTTGAGTAAGAGCATCTTTCCCTCGTATACGTTATGATCAATTAATGACTTTCTGTTGAACAATTCTATTACCCATAGTTATTGCATTTATTGTATTAGTTCCTTGTATTTTATACAGTTTTGAAATTATCCCTAGTAATATTTCTTTATTCTAGTTCCTCTCACTGTAAAAATAAATACCCTAAAAAATAAAAATATAAAATAGTCAAAGGTTTCCTTTATCTATTAGTTAGATTTTTTTATCAAAAAGAATGAAAAAACATAACTTATTAGATTTAATAATTATTTTTCTGGTTGCTACATTAGTAGTATGTGTTTATAATTACTTAGCAGATCCTTTTCAGGTGGATTATAGCATGGACCTGGTCCAAAAAATATAGAACTAATAGAAACCACATAGCTAAAGCACAGAATGAAATTTAACTTTGCTAGCATGACCTTAACAGCGGAGCCTTATCAAAAGAGGATTTTCTAAAATTAGCCAAGATGAGGCAGGTTTAGTGAATCAAAGGGTAAATTTAATTAAGTATTTGGCCAAATTCCGTTTTTAGGTAATTCTTATATTAAAACTGAAGTTGTCGTAGTAACAAATATAAAACCTTAATTAAAAAGTAAAAAAAAAAAATATAACTCTTTGTAAGATTAATTTTAAAAAAGCTAAATGTAAAGATATTAAAAGTAATTATCAAAACTATAGCTATGTAAATAAATCCACCTAATAGATGTAAAGTAGCGGAAGCAAATTAACTATATTTAGGTATTATGGTTAGTTAGAGCATGATTTAAGATTAAAATTTTAGATGTGATAAAATTTAGAAGACTAAATTAACTATTTAGAATTTAAAAGTAAGAAACGATTACTATTGCAACACTAAAGTAAACTAAATGAAGAGTTATTTTTATATTATTTTTTTTAGGGCGTCGCCTCAAAGAGAATATAGTGATATTATAATTAGAAATCATAAGCATATATTAAAGTAGAAACACTATAGTTTAAACCATCTAATATAGGAGCAGGGTATATACCTAATACTACTGTAAACACAACTAATGTTAATAAAATAGTGAATTCTCTTTTATTAACATCAGATATACTATTCAAGAAGTATTTAGATAAAGATCCTCCAAACACTATACGGTTAAACATAAACATAGTGTAGGCAGCGGAAAATACTATTGAAGAACTCGCTAATGCACCTAATATAGGCATTCTTTCAAATCCACCGTATAAACACATAAATTCACCTATGAAATTTAAAGTTAAAGGAGTACCAGCATTACCTAAACATAAAATAAAGAATAGTACAGAGAATAAAGGCATTATCTGAGCTATACCTCTGTAGTAAGTAATTAACCTAGTATGAGATCTGTCATACAGAACACCACCCACACAAATGAAAAGTCCAGATGACACGAAACCATGCCCTAGACCTAAAGCTATAGCACCTTCAATACCCTGAATAGAGTTACTAAATGATCCCATTAAATAAACCGCTGCGTGAGCTACGGAACTATATGCAATTAATTCTTTAACGTCTATAGTTCTTAAGGTACTAAAGCTAGCATAAATAATAGTTATTACACATATAACGTATATAAGTGGTGTGAAATACATTGAGGCTTTAGGTAGTAAAGGTAATATTAATCTGAATATACCATAAAGACTTAATTTCAACACTACTCCCGCTAATATAATACTTCCAGATAGTGGAGACTCAACGTGAGCTTTTAATAATCAAGTATTTAAGAAATAGATCGGTGTTTTAACAGCAAAAGCTATAAATATACCAACAAATATAAATAACTGAGTATAATAGTTAAAATTTGTTTTATACAATGCATCAAAATCAGTAGTTCCCATGATAGATGACATTGCAAGAATAGATATTAATAAAAATAATGATCCAAAAGTGTGTATAAAAATAGGTAGAAACTAGCTCTAACTTTATTACTTGAACCGAATAATCCTATTAATATGAATAAAGGGGTAATATACTTTCAAAAAAGATATAGAAAAGTAATACATCTAATACTAAGAAAACTGCTAATAATAATGTTTCTAGTAATAAAATAATTATTACAAATGATCTTACATTTTCTGAAATTGAATTTCAATTAGATAACAGTGCAATAGGCATTAATATAGTAGTTAAAATTACAAAGTATATAGATATACCATCCACACCTAGATAGAAATCAAAACTACTTACTTTATGATATTCTTGAACAAATTGAAAATTATTACTACTAAAATTAAATAAGATAAATACAATTAATGAAACAAACAAATTAACTATTGATGTAACTAAACCAGTTAGTTTAATTTGTTTTATATTCGAGTGTGAATTGTCATGATACATTGTTGTAGTTATTAAAAATAAACCTGCTATAGGTATTAACAATAAAAGCATAAGTAACATAAGATATAAATAAATATGTATAAAAATTTACCTGTTTAACTGACCACCCATTAAAAATTACTAAATATTTTTAACCTTTGAGTAGTCATTAATCCCCACTATGGTGGGAGGGGTGGGATACGTAGCCGGACTAAATAAAATAATCTTTTAGAAAGAAGATTATTTTAAGTACACCATACACATGTGTATGGTGAAATAAATTCTCACCCGAGACTTGAACTTGGACAAAGATATTAGGAATATCTCGTTCTACCTTTAAACTAGTGAGAGTATTAGTACTTACCTTAAAAATAAAAATTTTTAACGCGGAGCGATCGCTTCGCGATCGAAGGTACAAAATTAATGCCACAAAATAAAGGTTAGACTATAATTAATTATAAATAAACTAAAAACGCTTCGCGATCGCTATTTTTTTTTATTATTTTTGTGCTTTATCTTGTGTAGCTAATTCAATTAAACTGTTTTCTAAAAGACTTACTAATGGCACTATAATTAAGAAGTGTGAAAAGTAAAGTACAGTAGAAATTTGTCCAAATTCTATGAATGGTGTTTCAACGTGTTTTGCACCTAATTGCATTAAGATTAAGAAGTTAGCTATAAATATAAAGAAGGCTATTTTACTTAATGGTCTGAATTGTATACCTCTGCTTCTACTTAAATCTGTGAAAGGCATAGCTAATAATATTAAGATAGCTGAGAACATAGCTATAACACCTAATAATTTGTTAGGTATAGATCTTAATATAGCATAGAATGGAAGAAGGTATCATTCCGGAACTATAGCAGGTGGAGTTTGCATTGGGTTAGCCATAATGTAGTTATCACTATCACCTAACACATTAGGCATAAAGAAAACAAAGATTGATAATACTATAATAAATAAGAAAATAGTAATTAAATCTTTAAATATGAAATATGGAGCAAAAGGTAATCTATCGTAGTTACCTGATACACCTAATGGGTTACCTGAACCAGCACTATCGTGTAGTGCGATTAAGTGCATTAAGGCTAATGCAGCTAATACGAAAGGTAATACGAAATGTAATGCAAAGAATCTGTTTAAAGTTGCATTGTTAACAGAGAAACCTCCTCATATAAATTCAACTATATCTTGACCTACTCAAGGTATAGCACTCATAAGGTTAGTAATAACTGTAGCACCTCATAATGACATTTGTCCGTAAGGTAAAACATAACCTAAGAAGGCTGTAGCCATCATTAATATAAATATTACAGTTCCAATTGTTCAAACTAATGTTCTTGGTGCTCTGTATGATCCATAGTATAAACCTCTTCCAATGTGTAAGTAAACTATGAAGAAGAAAGCTGAAGCTGTGTTTGAATGTAAGTAACGAATTAATCATCCATTATTTACATCACGCATAATATGCTCAACTGAATTAAATGCTTCTAATACACTAGGATTGTAATGCATTGCTAAAGTAACACCTGTAACAATTTGTATTACTAAACAAAATCCTAATAGTGAACCAAAGTTTCAAAGGTAACTTAAATTTGATGGTTGTGGTGAATCAACTAAATATCCATTAGCTAAACTAATAAGAGGGTGACTTTTTAATAATCTCATTTTAATATGTTTATTTGTATATCTGAAGTTTTTCTAATAATCTGTTCTATCCTTAGTGGATAAATTTGCCTAGTATTATAACGCTTGCGCGAAAAAATAAATTACAGGGTGGCGTACCCCTAAAAAATTAGAATATAAAAATTTTAGTTTTTATTTTAGTGGTGTAATTTTTACATTTTTTCATAAAAGAAAAAAGCTATTACATTACTAATGTGATAGTTTTTTAAGCTTATTTCTTTTAAATTATTCTTTTTATACAACCAATTTTTATTGTATCTTTTAAACGCAAAGCGAAAATGAAAAACATTAAAGTCTTTTTTAATGATTTTTTTGTATAATTATTATAATTAGTCAACTATATCTAAACCGGCTTTATTATTTGCCATGTGACTAAATAAATTGTGTATGTGATCTTGATGATCCCTATTTAATAAATTTCATATATGAGGATAAGGCAAATTTTGGGTGGACTCTACACCCAAGCGCGTTAAGCTTTCCTTGTCCGTAAGTATGCCATATCTTACTAAGTAAGTAAGATAGTCCACTAAGTTATTGCTATTATTTATATCTGCAAATACACCGTAGGGTATTCTATAGTTTAAGGGTATAAACCTTTATAATTAGTAATCCCAAGCTCGTACAGTAAAGAAGTGTAATAACTGAAAAATTGCAATTTTTGAACCCTTCATCGCTATTACAAACACAGAAAAAGTTCCGCCTATATAGTCAACCGCGTGCAATATAGTGTAATGCAACTGATCCATAATTAGTGCAAAATTTTAGTTAATTAAACTTTTAACTACCACGAACAAGTGAAATGTAAAGTCACCATTTTTCAATTTTTCTATTGTGTAATCTGGCCTTCTCATAGAAACAATCTGAGTTTGCTCTGGTGTAATTAAAAATTTATCTATTGGAAAGTAATTATGTAATAGACCAGTAGTCGCGGAACTAGTTCGATGTTCATAGGTGTTACCTTCATAAATACGATGCAAAGCTCTTGTTATAGTTGTAATGTAAAAATATTTAATAAAAAAAAATAGTTAGAGAGATATATGGTTCTATTAAATATGTAATTGTAATTATATGTAGAGTAAGATTCTTACAGCAAAACCCTACGTGAAAAAGACATAATATATACGGCTTAATAAGCTTTTTTAATAAAACCGTAAATAAGTACGCAAGGGGATGATAATTTATTTATATAAAAATTTCATCACTAATGAAATTTATAAGGCATAATAATCATTTTTATATTAATTTTTTTTTAATGCTGTTAAGCAACGTATAATAATAAGAATGCCATCATAAGTGAAAATAAACCTACGGCCTCTGCAAGGGCGAAACCTAAAATAGCGTATGAAAATAGTTGACCCCTTAATGAAGGATTTCTTGCTACACCTAATATTAATGCACCAAATACAACACCAATTCCTACACCTGCACCTATTAAACCTGCGGTTGCTAAACCTGAACCTATAATTTTTGCTGCTTGTATCATACTAATAATATATTTAAATCTAATTAATAAAGGAAACCTCGGTATTAATTTTAACCCTTCGCTGTAATAAAGTCATCGATAAAATCGAAGACTTTATTAATGCTTCGCGCTAGTTCCTGGGTTCCTGGCTCCAGGAAACCTGGAACCAGGGAACCTAGAAAAAAAAATTACCCGAAGAAGGAAACCTTTGACTATTTTATATTGTTATTTTTTCTTTTTTTAGGGGTACGCCACCCTGCTTTAAAAAAATTAATTTTTTTAATCCGAGCGGTCGCTTCGCGCTAAAAAATGGTAAGCATCGTAAGAGCTAGACCTTAAAATAAAAAGCTGCGCTCTTGCTCCGCTCTAGCTCGGTTAGAGCTCCGAGCTACTTACGTTGCCTCCCACACTTCGACCAAAGGTCAAAGTGTGGAAAGGGTAAAAAACAAATATATCTAGTGTATTTATCTTAATAAAATACAAAGATCACCCATAAATGGGTAAATTATCTTTATGTGTATAAGGGATACGGAGGAATTGAACCCCAAATTTTCGATCTGCAATCAAAACGTAAAACCATTTACTCATATCCCTAAAATAATCATACCGGGTAATCATAAAATTTAAATTAGTTTGGGGTCCACCCTAACGGGTGGACCCAAACCTACAGGTACCCTGCGTCAACCTGAGGTTGACGCCATTATTATTTTTTAGGGCTAGCCCTCCCTTAAAAAATAATTACCGCTGGACGACAAAGTTTTTATAATTTTTCATTTGTCGGTAAATAAGTTTTTGAACGTTTTTATTATCAATAATAGCAAAAAAAACGCCGGTTGAGGAAAGCGAATACTGGGTTGAAAAGAAAACTAAGATAAAGAATTTTAGCGCGGAACGAGCTTTATTATTTAAAAGAATATATTCTTTTTTCTAGCTCCTCGCAGGGAGGAACTTGTCTCCCCCCCCTCTGGGTGCAAGGCTCCCCTCGAGAGAGACTAGCGTGATAATCCTGCTTCGAAGCGTTTCTTATTTTTTTATAGTAATAACTATAGCTCCTACCATCGCCAGTAAAAGAATTATAGATGTGATAATAAGTCACATTGGATAACTAGTGTAAAGAATATTACCTATAGTAGTAATGTGAGATGTCTCTGCTAAATTTCCCTCTCACATTTGAGAACTTACAAATAAGATTTCCTCACTATCTTTAGAAAAATTTTGTGCAAAAATTTCTTTTAAATAATTTCTAAAATTATTAACATCTATAAAATTAGAAAAGTTTATAGATTGGATATTATTATTGAAAGAATCTCCTTTTAAAGGTAATATATCATAAACTGTTGAATTGAAAAAATTCCTATTATAATTGCTAGTGGTATACTATTACTAGTATCAGTTACAAGTTCAGAAATTCTAACGTTTATTAACATTAATATAAACAGGAATAATATAGATACAGCTCCTACATACACAAGTAAATAAGATAAACCTATAAAATTTATACCTAACATCATTAAGTAAGCTGAGATACTTAAAAACAGACCAATTAAAAATAATACAGAAACGATAGGATTTTTACTAATAATAACAAAAATTCCACAAAGTATTGCAACAAAAGAAATATAGATTAGAAAATTATACTTAAATCCATTAGTAAAAGTTTCATTTAAAAGATGTAGATTAAACATATTTAGTACTAGATAATAAATTCTCACCGGAGATAAGTTTAACGAAAAATTTCGTATTCTTTAAGTTAATGCAACAAATACAAATTTGAGAGCGTATTTGTTATCAAAACACAAAAATAAATAGGGAACCTAATTATTATAATCGCGTACGGGGTAAACGCGTACAAGAGTCGAACTTGTATCTTTGTGTCCGTAGCACAACACTTTAACCATTAAGTTAACGCGCCTATATTCCTATCCAAGACTCGAACTTGGACCCAGATATTAGAAGTATCCTGCTCTACCATTAAGCTAATAAGAGTTTTATTTTAAGACTTCCTCCGGTTAATTATCCATCCACCATGCGCTTTGTAGGAGGGAACACACGGTTAATTAAAAAAGACTTTAATCGTGGGGAGAAGATCTTTTATTTTTAGCCTAAACCGTCTATTTGCTAAAATAAGATATTACTCTTTATATCTTATTTTTTTTTTTGCATTAATTTTGTACCATCGATCGCTTCGCGCTACAAAATTTTAGGTGATTGCCTTCACCCCATGAAAATTAGAGAGGGCAGAAGATTTTCCCTTTTTTTCCTGGCCTTGTGCCTTGGTTCCTGTCCTCAGGTAACATCGGACAAGGGAACCTAGGAAATATAATTTTATCATTATATTTCCAGGCAAAAACTTTTTTGCTAGTCTTCGCCTGCGCACCTTAAAAAAAAGATTGATTTATTTTTTTTTTTACCCGAAGTGTGAGATTCCTCCTGCGAAGCGCATTTCATTGTTTGGTCTCGGAGCGTATCCGTCATTTAAATTAAATAGTGTTTAATATTATAGTATACATAAGCCAGAGGAGAAATTCGAATTCTCATTCTTAATGCATGAAATTAACGTTCTAACCAGTTGAACTACTCGGGCGTTTTATTTAAATTATTTACTTTATGATCGGTCGCTCCGCTGAAATAAAGTCATCGACAAAGTCGAAGACTTTATTAATGCTTCGCAGGAGGAACTTTACCTTAAAAAATCTCGGGTTTTTAATCCGCTTTCGCGGGGAGATTTTTGGTTATCGCGGTGCGCGAAAATAAAAAAAGTCGCGAAAAGAAAGCTTTACTTAATGCAAGTAAAGAAAAAAACGATGTAAAATATGTAATAATTATTAATTTATAATTTATGGGGTGGATACCCCGAGTTGAACAGGGAACTTGCTGTGCCACATACAGGTGTTCTACCTATTGAACTATATCCACCTATATATTGTTATATAAATAATCCATATTTATATTATGCGTTATTACGCTGTATAAAAATTCAAAGAAGCTTATATTTAAGGGTTGCGCAAGAGCAGATTACTTAAATAAGAAAAGCATTTTGTATTATTGCTTTCTTATTTTTAAGCCAACGCCATGCGGAGATTGAATAAAGTCTTGATTAATCCATCATTTATTAATCTTCCGCAGGAGGAACTCACGCACCGCGTAAAAAAAAAAAGATATCCCAAGTATTTTTATGGCAGGGTCGGTTAAGAAAAAATATATAACAATTAATCTTTACCCTTTTAAGCAAATAAAAATTCTAAATCTAATATTATGTTGGAGTGATTCGAACACTCAATAGTAAATACCAAAAATTTATGACTTACCGATTAGTCCACAACATATAGCTTTTTTAAACGCGGAGCGATCGCGGAGCGCTACATTTATGTGATAATGCGCATAATTATTTAATAAAACCGCTTTCCAGGTGGAATCTAGGAAATATAATTTTATTCTATTTCCAGGCTGCGATAAAAAGAAATTTTATTGCTAGTTATTCCAGAAAAAGACAGAAAATTTTTTCAAATTAAGGTAAATCCGACTTGAACGGATAAAATTTAAAAATCAAATAGTCCTAAGCTATTCCTGTCTACCAATTCCAGCATTACCTTTTATTCCACTATTACATATCTGTTTTTCATTATTTTTTGCTTCCTGCGCTTTGCAGGAGGAACTATACAAAAAAAAATCTAGATCTTTTTTTGTCTCGCTTCGCGCTGGGAAGCAACGAAGTAGCGGTAAAAATTATTAATTTGCCCAAGATAAGATTCGAACTTATAACCTAAGCATCTTCAGAGCTCCGCTCGGCCAATTGAGCTTCTCGGGCGTTTTATCTTTTTTACGCTATAGAGAAAAAATCATAGAAAGGGGCGCTCCGTTGTAATAAAGTCATCGATTTTGTCGAAGACTTTATTAATGCTCCGCAGGAGGAATTAAAAAAACCTTTAAATGAATAAAACTAATACGTTACTAATGTAATTTAATTATATAATATAAATACCTTAATACCTATTCCAACCTTACAATTTTATATATTAAATGTATTAAGATAAGTATTAAATCTTTAAACTTAGCGGCTACGCCGTTAAGTAATAGCTTAAAAACAGATTTATTTTTTTATTCTCCTTAGTTATTAAATCTTTTTTTTTTTTCCCTAGGTTTACTTGGTTTAGCATAGCTCCGGCTAACTTTTTATATTCGTTTTCTTATAAATAAGGGTTAATATTACTTTTCCGTACCCTTTCCTCCATAAGTTTATTTAACTAATTCGTAGATTTATTTTTCGCTTAGTCTGGGTTCTCTCCTCTCCGTACCATTGTTATGATTATTATTGTTGTTGTCGTTATTGTTGTTAGTTACATTCTTACTTTAACTAGATTAACCTATAAAGCTTTATATAAAGAAATTAAGAATTTTAATTACATTAATTGATATGATACTAAATAAACCTAGTAATGGTATAACAATTGAATAAATTAAAAATAATATTAATAAGATTTTTCATTTTTTTCTTTAAGCTTTTTCTTTTAAAAGTTAAATAGGTTACACCTAAAGTACTTACACATAAAAGTGTACCGTACAATATATCCTGGATTTTTAAACAAATCAAGTTTTCTTCTCATAGATTACTAATAAACAAAAATATTACACCGTCTAAGACTATTTACATTAAAATTAATAATGTTTTAGATGGCGACGCCTTATAAAAAATAAATAGTTGTACATATTTACATTTTTATTTTATTATTGTTCTTGTAATCATGATAAGAATTTCTCTAATGAAACTGATTCTATCACTATTGGCATAGAACTATGTAAGATTCCACATATTTCACTACATTGTCCATAGAATAATCCTTCTCTGTTAATAAGAACAGAAACTTGATTTAATCTACCAGGGTATGCATCACATTTAATTCCTAATGCTGGACATGCATATGAATGTATAACATCTCCAGAAGATATAATAAATCTAACATGAGTTAATTCTGGTAATATTACTCTATTATCAACTTCTAGCATTCTTAAAGCACCTTCTTCTAAATCAGACTCTGGAACTAAGTAAGAATCAAATTCTAATTCTTCTTCATCTTCATTTAAGAAATCCGGGTATTGGTAACTTCAGTATCATTGGTGACCTTCTACAAATACTGTTAATGATGGGTCAGTTACTTCATCCATTAAGTATAATAGTTTAAAAGAAGGGAAAGCAATTAAAATTAAAATAAGTGCAGGAGTTATAGTTCAAATTAATTCTATTAATGTTCCGTGGTTAAGATATTTGTTACTAATAGGAGATTTGCTAGAAACGTAATTTCTAATAATAGAAACTAATATTCAACTAACACCAAAAAGAATAATAACTAAGTAAAACATAATGTTGTCATGTAATTCTACAAGTGCTTCCATTTGAGGACTAGCACTATCTTGGAAATAAACACCTCATGCTCTAGGTGCATCGCAAATTGAAAAAAAGTTTGATAATAATGTATTCATAATATATAATATAAAAATAGTTTAATCTCTATATATTTTACTGCAAAAGGAAAATTAAATAGTATTTATAGCTATACATTGCGCCTATAAATAATTAAAACATTAAGATCTGCGCATAGAAAAAAAATTTTTTAAGCGCTCGCTCCGCGCTGGTATAAAGTTTACGACAAAGTCGTAAACTTTAATGCTTCGCGTTAAATAGATCTAGATATCTACCAATAATAAAAAAATAACGGGTTAACGTATGAGCCCTTAAGATGAATCGAACATCTATCAAAATATTAACAGTATCTCGCTCTACCGTTGAGCTATAAAGGCTTATATGTAAATCTTAAAATATTAGTGTTGGCTGGCGTTGCCCTAAATAAATGATAAAGACTTTATTTAATCAATCCTTTTTTTACTAACTACCCACACAACGCTTTGCGAGACCAAAAAAAAAGCTAGATTTTTTTGTGTAGAGTTCCTCCTGCAAAGCTAAAAAAAAAATTAATAATTTTTTTCTCTAGCCAAAAGAAAGACTTGTCTTTCGCCTTGGCAAGGCGAAGACTAGTTCCTCCTGCGAAGCGCTGTGTGTTTATTTATTTTTAGGGCTACGCCCTAAAAATAAATTCCTGGAACGAAATAGGAGAAAAGAGATTCGAACTCTCAAAAGCGTAAAGCTACTGAGTTTACAGCTCAGCCCGTCTTACCAACGATGGAATTCTCCTTTATTATTAAAAGATAATTATCGAGATTTTATCTTTAGATTACATTACTAATGAAATTTATAACCCGGAGGATTAATAAAGTCTTCGACTTTGTCGATGACTTTATTTCATACTTTGTTGCAGGAATTTATTTTTAAGGCGTAGCCAGGCTACCCCCTCGCGTTGCGTTAAAAAATTAATTTTTTACGCGCGTAGAGTTCCTCCTGCTACGCTAAAAAAAAATATATTTTTTTAAATGCCGCTATTTCTTTAGATAAAAATCTAGTAGAGAAGTATTCTCTTAATCTTCTAGATAAATCTACAGCACTCCCAATATAAACGTCATAATTAGCCATATTATTTCAACGGTATACTCCTGATTTACCTTTATTCGCACTAAGAATTTCTTTCATATTTGTCTCGCAAAGCGCGGGTGAGAAAATTAGCGAACTATCGTGAGAAAAATTGGCCAAATATAAACCAAATATACCAATACCCCCTCGCGTTGCGTTAAAAATTGTGTTATCCAAACACATAGTAGGAAAAAAATCTGCTTATTTCTTATTATTATACTTAAACATGTCATGAGCCTATAACTGGAATTAAACCAGAATATAGATATATGTAAACATCTATTAACCTCCACAGGGTTTTTTATTTATTATTAATGGGGGGGGTGTTGTTAATTTTTATTAGTCCCGTGCAATTTCCACTACACGAACCGTATTTCGACTTAACACCAATCAGAGTCACGCATACGAAGATTGCTTGAAAAAATATCATCGCCTTTTTGCGATGAGGTTAGATTAACAAGAAACCAAACTTATTGCACATACTCCTTTCAGCGCCTGACGAGTGGTTAGTACCTATCTGAGATTAAATTCACCGTGATGTGGTGATTCACGATTACTAGTAATTCCTTTTTCATGCAGCCGAGTTACAGGCTGCAATTCATTTTATATCCAATTTTAGAGATTAGCTCAAATTCGCATTTTCGCCTCTCTTTGTAAAGGCATATGTGGCACGTCTATAGCCCACAATATTAAGGTCATGATGACTTGTCTTGGTCCCTGTTATCACATCCAATATAGCGGTGAACTACTTTATAAAAAACAAATAAAGTAAGGGTTTACGTTAATTTAATGGATCTAACCAGAATCTCACGACATTAACTGAAGACAGCCGTGCAACACTTGTACAACGACCAACTGTCGAAGTATTCAAATTGTGGTAAGGTTTTTCGAGGGTTATCGAATTAAATAACATACTTCACTACTGGTTTCAGAAACGGTCTAATGATTTCAGTTCCTGCGTTGCCACATTACTCTTGAGGTGGAATGCTTACACTTTCATTTATACACTTACATACGCAAGTCTATAACATTCATAATTCTCTGCCTGGACTACTAGGGTATCTAATCCTATTCGCGACCCAAGCCTTCGTCCCTCAACGTCAGTTTTTACATAAAGGTTTGCTTTTGCTCTTATCCGTCCTATTAGTATCAAAGAATTTCATCTCTACACCAATAGTACTAATATATTCCTCTCACATAAAACTCTAGTATATCTGTTCCCTTTTGGGGCTGGATATGCCGTCTAGGTACCCTTTAAACCTAATAAAGATGAATAACACTAGTCTTCCTCGTATTGCCGCGACTGCTGGCACGAGATTTGGTCAAGACATATAGATAGAAAATTGTCATTATCAGTATTCTATCTAGAACTTTATACGACGTAGTCGAAACGTATATGTAAGGCGAACCCTACATAGACTTACATTCCTCCAAGTTGCTGGTTCAGCCGTTAGGCTATTGACCAATATTCCTCACTGCTGTACTATACGTATTGGGGTTTTTTCAGACCCAATGTGGTCGATCAACCTCTCAGTTTCGACTACGGGCTTAAGCTAGTTGAGCAATTACCTCAACTACTACTTACCCGAGAAAATTATAAACATCTTAAAGCGAAAGTTTTTCTTTTAGTAACAAACGAAAAAAATTTTTCGATGGTTACCTTATAAGGGATTTTTCTCCTTACTCTAAGGCAGCTATAACTTCATTTACTCACCTGTACACCACTTCATAGGATTAATCCTATGACGTTCGATTAGCATGTGTCAAGCATTTGGACAGCGTTCAATCAGAGCCATCATCAAACTCAAAATTTTTTTTTCTAGGTTCCCTGGTTCCAGGTTTCCTGGAGCCAGGAACCCAGAACTAGCGCGAAGCGTTAAAATTATAATAGTTTATCCTCCTGCATTTAAAAAAATTATTTTTTTTTAAAGCGATCGCTCCGCGTTCCATTAAAAGAGAGATCTTTTTTTAATTTCTCCTGCAAAGCGAGGGGAGGATAACAATCGATAAAGATTTTATCTTTCTATTACATTACTAATGTAATTTATAAATGTCATTAATCATTTAAGCTTAAATTTTTTTTTAACAACAAAAGAGCAACGAAAGAGCGCGAAGAGATTTCTCCATTATTTTTTCACTAGGTTCCCATGTTCGATGTTTCCTGGTCAGGGACTAGTTCCTCCTGCGAAGCGTTTTTTATATTTTTTTTTATTTATTTATTAGCAAAGCGAAAAGAGATAAAATATATAGTTTTAATTTATACTATTACAATCAGCACAATTTTGTGGTGTAATTGAACGATCGATTTGTGAAAAAACACTTATAGTATCCAGATTTTGAGGTATTGGTATATTAATTTTTCAATCCTCGGAGGGTAAATTTTGACTTGAGGATGCAAAAGAAGAAAGTTCTTTAACAGGTAACCTGTTACAGTTTTCGCTTTCTATTATAAGGCTATTGTTATTTATTTGATTTACAGCTTCATTCTTTATAGAAAATGTTATGTCACGTAAAGAATTATTATACGGACCCTGCATATGGTATTTTTTATACATCTTATTTACATACACTTTAGAATTGAAAATTTGTGTATCAAAAGATAAATATTTGTGGTTTGTACAATTCTTATCTTGCACGTGTAGTTTATCATACGAGACTTTAATGTTCTCAGGTTTCTTTATTATGCTTATTAAATTTTCTGAAGACGAATCGTTTAAATCTTTTAATATAAGATATTGTTTGTTATTCCCGTCTATACCTTTTAACACTTTTAGGTCTATAACAACGGTGTTGTAACTAGATGAGGAAGAAGAGTATAATGATCCTTCATTATCGCTTTCATTATTTATATTAGGGGTTATTTGTTTATTTTTATTCTCACTCACTTTATTTGAAATGTATTCGGATAAAGATGAATTTGAATTACTTGTTTCTGTACTTAAGGAGGAAGCTTTAACATAAGCTTCTTTGATTATAGGGTAAGGCTTAATAATACAAACTTGTTTATTGTCTGGGTTGAACAAATTTTTATATATTTTTTCCATAATACTGCAAGGTTTGTTAGGTTTTTCATTAAAGGGTTCAGATTTCTCACTATCTAACACTGAACCTTCTACTATCCCGTTCGGTAAATACTCATAATTTATAAATTTTAACCCTGCGATTTGGTATAAAAACTCAAAAATTACTACATTAAACAGGAAAGGATAGAGTAAGCTTAAGCTTTCAATAATTACGTATCACATTACAAATATAGTACTAATCGTGAAAAATATAAATATGATATCCGAGAAGAATACTTTAATAACTCCCTTACTATTTGCATAGGGCTTTACTAGAAGAAGATATGTGAATATAGCACAATATATTATTGTATAGTAATTGGGTATAAATAATGCTATTAAATATAGTAAACATCTAAAGGCTAAGCTATGGAAAAATAGCTTAGTAATTTTTTATATTTAAAGATTTTACATATAAAGATAGATTTTTTTAAATATGTCTGTGTATGTTAGAGCTGTCATGTTAATATAGATTTTTGAAAAATATGCGGTTTTGTTAAATATGAAATAGAGATTACATTACTAATTAATATTATAACCCTACTTAAAAAATGTAGGGGAGTGTCGATGACTTTATTTCATCGGGAATATTTTTTTTTATTTTTTTTAATTAGAAATAGTAAGATTTATTTCTTAATAATAGAAGTTTGTTTACTTTCTATAGATAATGCATTTTTACCTAGCTCAAAGGCAAATCCTAAAGTTAGGACCAAGAAAAAGATAAGCATTACTATTAATCCAAATATACCATTCGCATAACCGCTTACTACGTAAGGATAAACTAATAAAATTTCTAAATCAAATAGTAAGAATAATAGTGCGAAGATAAAGAAAGAGATACTGAATTCACTTCTATTTTGACCTAAGAAAGAATGAAATCCACATTCGAACGCGGAGTCTTTTTCTTGGTATGGATTATGAGGAGCTAATATAATATTTACGGCTAATAATATAATAGCTAGTATAGGGATAAAAACTAAAAAAATGTTTGACTTGTCATTTAAGATTTAAATAATATTATTGTACCTATATTTGCTAATGTAAATAATTCATTTGGTATAAACATAAATGTTAATAAAATTAAAGTTAATATACTTATAGTTATACTTAAAGAACTAGATAATACTATATCTTCAGCTTTGAAATTAACTTTTTCAGATTTTTGATTATTTTGAATATTACCTATTAAATTTAATTTTTCTACACTAGGATTTATCATATATTGATCATTATAAAAGAACATGTTTTTTATTATACTTAAGTAATACACGGCTGATGTTACACTTGTTAGTATTGCAATTAATACCATAAAGACGTAACCATTACTTAAAGCCGCGCTTAAAACCATCTGTTTAGCAAAGAAACCTATTAGAGGGGGAACTCCTGCAAATGAAAATAGAGTAATTGTTAAACTTAAGGCTAAGTATGGATTTACGTAGAAGTAACCTTTAATTTGACTAATAAGTTGCACAGGTGAATTATTTTGGTCTATTAAGTCATCATTATGTTTTTCGTCTTTATAGACATATAAGTATAAACTAAATCCTATTGTAACCAATATAACAAAGGCATTTAAATTTGAAACTGAATAAGATATAATATAAAAAATGTAGGCTTGTACAGATTCTACACTATTAACACTTAGGGCTAGTAAAATAAACCCTACGTGACTAATTGTACTATAAGCATACAATCTTTTAATTCTAAATTGTGTTAATCCTAGAACAGAACCTATTATTAAAGAGAATAAACTACTTAAAAGTAAAATGTTTGTTCAAGAAAATACAAATAGAGTTTTTTCAGTGTAATACACTAACTCTAAGAAGAAAATAAAGATTGAAATTTTAGCAATTATGGCTACAAAAGTAGTTACGATTGTTGGTATTGAATCATAAACATCCGGACTTCAAAAATGGAAAGGAGCTGCACTTATTTTAACTAAAAATCCTACAGCTAGTATTATCAATGAAATATGGATGTAATATGGTTTGTATCATGATAAAACATCACCTTGCATACTATCACCTAAATTAGCATAAACTTCAGATATACTGCTTATTACGTATCTAAGGAATCTAATAAGAAATTAGACTTCTCATCTATAACTTTATTTCTTTCTTCTTCCTCAAGCTGTAGTTTAAGTTTATTCTCAGCTCTTTTTTTTTTCTTTGCGCATTACTTTTGTCTAGTAAAGCCCGGTAAGCGACAGGGTCATTTTCTTTAAGATCCGCTCTCTTTTGGGACGCCTCTCTTTCTCGTGTAAATTATTCTTTTTTTTGTATTCAGAGTGTAGGTTAGGATCTTGATATATCTTTTCCCGTCTCTTACGAGAAGATTCATTCCTATATTCTCGTGTTTTAGCTTGTTCTTCTAATGAAATACCTTCTTCCTTTTTCCTTTTCCTATCCTCCCTCGACCATGCAGTTTTTCTTTCCCTCTTTTTCTTAATTTTTTCGGATGTAGTGCTAGAATGAATATCCTGATTATTGTTTGGGGGTGGAGTAGGACCAGATTGTTTATTTATTGACGTAAAAGTAGGAAAACTAAATGAATCCTTAACCATTTTTAAAACAAAAGGTAATAAAACCTGTAAAAAAATGTTGTAGCTAACGTAAAAAAATATAGAGCTGTTACACCAGAAAAAAATAAGACCTCAGGTATAAATCAAGGGGTAATTTTCTTTTAATCTTGTGTTAATAAAAATAAAGTAAACGATACACAAAGTAGATATAACAAATACTCCGAAGTAGAATAAAGATAGATTTAGCATTAAAGTAAGCTCTCAAGATAAATATACTGCTTTAATGAAGAAAAAAACTACAGGGTTTCCTGATAGAATTAAGCGTAATAATATAAGAATAATCGGCCTAATTTCCTTAAACGTAGTTTGTATCAAATAAAAAATATATTTGAATATATAAAATATGTTATTGTAAGCTAAAAAGCTTGTATGGATTAAAGAAACCATTACTACTCTAGAGAATAGTATAGACTTGTCAGTTCTTAAAATAAGAGCATTTGAAATTAATAATAAAGTTAAAAGAGAAATTATCATGGGTAAGAAATAGGCGATTCGAACACCTAACCTACCGTGTGTAAAACGGTTGCTCTACCAATTGAGCTAATTTCTTTTAGCGCTAAACCATATATTTTACATTACATATCTAATACATTACTATTGTAATTTGCAAAAGAAGAAACTAAATATTTAAATTATTTATTAGCTAATTGGCTAGATTTAAAATTTTTATTTAGCAAGGCGAGAACATAAAACAATAGGGTATTTAGTCCCGGATGGCGTAGCCTGGCGAACCCTAAAATAATATTTAATTTAATCCAGGAGGGACTCTTACCTATTGTTTTAAGTAATGGGTTTTTCTCTCGCATCATGCGAGAAAAAGAAAAGTCAAAAGTGCTAATTAATTACTACTTATTCATCCTTTTAATCCAAAGGCACCATTACGTGTTTTAGAACTAATTTTTGTTAGTTGTAGATTAGATCTAGTATTACCTCTTAACATCACAGTTGATAACCCTTTATAAGAAGAATTAATGTTTTTAAACTTCCTTTATATTTTAATTTAAATACAGATCTTGAGGCAGTTAAACGTCTAGATAACCTTCCAGATGCTTCTAGCCTTACACCATAAATATTTTTATGTTCAGTAGAGTTTAAGATATTTTCCTGTAGGCTATTTTTAACTTGAAGCGAGCTACGCGACTGTCTGTTAATAGGAGAATTCTCCGTATTGGCTACTCCTCAACCAGGGAATACTTTGTACAATATTTCATGTAATACATCTTTATCTTTTAACCTAGATATATAGGAATTTACATTTAAGGTTAAAGATTTTCCATTTATATTAGCGCGAAGCGAGCTCTCGCTAGGTGTGATTACACTAGAAGGTCCGTAGTAAGATAATTTACTTAAAGATGGTAGTTTAACCAATTTCAAGGCTTTTTAAGAACTCTTAATAATCTATTTTCCCGGTTTCTCAATTTTATAGCAATAGATTCTGAAAAAATGTCACTATTTAAGTGCAGATATTTTAAATTAACAAAATTAAATTCAACTTTTTATTATATATATTAGATATTATATTTTTTAAACCTAGTATAAATCAGTTTTTGAATTTATTATTGTTAACATTTAACATTTTAACATAATATAAGTATAACATTTCTTTTCTATAAGATTTTTTTATAAAGTTTTTAAAATACTTATTTTCATAGTTTTTAAAATTAGTATAATTTCATTTAAGCGTTTTAAGAATGAAGTTTTTATTTTTACTAGCTTTTTTAAAATTCTTAAACCTTTTAATGAGATAGAGTTAATTTTTTTAGCGTTAACGAAGGAGAATTAATTATTTTTCCGCTCGGTTTCGGGCTAATTCTTTTTTATCTTTGCCGCCGTCTAGCATGAATCGGCTAGGCAGTAGAGCAGATAAAGTATTTTTATTTTTTAAAATGTTATAAAGATTTTTTAATAAAAAATTTCTTTTTTTTAGGGCTGCGCCATCAATGTCACGATTTAATTCTTGTCCTAGCTCATATAAATTATTTTGATGATTATTAATTATTTCACTCGCATTAGGGCTAATGTAGAATAATTTATGCAGATTTCTTAATTTATATAGGGCTCAGCCAGCAAAAGAGATAGTTTTTTTTTGACTTTTTTTAACGGCAAATCCGCTACCTGCGTTCGCTTTTGCACCAAAAGCAAATGAATTTTCTACTTTAACGGCAGAGTCGGCAAATAATTTATAGTAATTATTATCTATTCTTGTCTCAATCTCTTCTTGTCCTGGAGCGATACCAGACGCTAATCTAGTAGTGAAAAAACTCTGTTTTTTTAGCGCTAAGGCTAAAAGCGCAATATTATTATTTAGACTAGAATTAGTTTTAGCTATGTTAACATAGTTTAAGAAATGATTATTATTACTTGTAGTGTTAAGTTTGTTATTACTTAATAAAAAATAATATTTTTTTATTAGTGATTTGTATTTATTTTTAAGCCAACGCCATGGTTAACACCAGTATTCTTTTTGCTAAATTTAGCGCTAAAAGAAAGTTAGATAGATTTCTTTTGGTTAATTTAGTAAAATTTAGTAGATAATTTGTTTTATTATCTCTATCATTACGCTGGTCTAGACGACCCCGCGAAGATTTTTTTAAGGCGTAGCCCCTTTTACTTGAAAAAACAGATGAAGGTTTATTTTTAACCCTAGGTCCTGAACTTAGAAGTATAATTTTAAATTTTCTTTTTTCGCTATCGGGGGTTTCATTTGTTATCGTAGTTTTATTTAAATTTGTAGAAAAATCACGATTTGTTTTCGAGAAGTTAATGTCAAAATCTAAGCTTTTGTTTTGGAAAGTCCCTGTCTTATTTACTCTGGTATTTGTACGAACAGAGCTAGATAATTTTTGACTTTTATTTGCTATTTTAAATAAAAATGTTTTATACAAATCTTTTAATTTGTATAAGAAAAATTTTTATTTTTATTGTATAGATATACGGTAATTATAACTTTATTGTTAGTGTGTTTCATTTCTGCTCTGCTTACCAATATTCTATTTAAAGATAATCTTTTAAATCGTACTTGCACACGACTAGATTTTTTATTATTAAATAATGGATTTAGATTAAAATAACTTTTAACTAGTTTATATACGCTATTGTCAACAATTGGTAATGTTTTAGTCAGGTTTTTATTATAAGAATAGATGCTATTAAATCATTCTTTACTAGCAGGTGGATAATGTCTAGTTTCACCTATATTGTCATTATTGAGTAGATCTGAAATATCTCTACCAATAAAAAAATTGGAATCTGAATTAGCCAGATGATTAGTTTTGGTTTTTTTAAATATATGTTTAACATGATTATTATTTTTATAAAAATATATGGTTAAGTTAAATATGAAATAGAGATTACTTTTTTATTTTATTTATTTTGGCGCGAAGCGATCGCTCCGCCTGAGTACCTCCTGCGGAAAATGTTAAAAGACAGTTGTACACTTTTTAGTATCGTTTAATTTTTTTTTGCGATAAATGCAAGAAAAAGAGATTTTAAATTTAGGCAGAAATGGTTATATCTCCTAGTTGATTAACTAATCAATAAATCAATCAATCAATCATGTACTCAAATAAATATGATTATATATAACCAGAAAAATTAGGGTTTTTAAAATTCCTCCATTATTTTTTCACTAGTCCTCTGGCCAGGTTTCCCTGGTCAGGGACAAGGAAGCTAGGAAATATAATTTTATTATTATATTTCCAGGCAAAAACTCATTTTTTTGCTAGTCTTCGCCTTAATTTTATTTTCATTCTTATCTTATCCCGAAGAATGAAAATAAAATCTAAAGGCGAAAGACAAGTCTTTCTTTTAGCTAGAGGGTGAAAAAATCAGAAGCGCACTTTGGTAAGGAAATGCTCTTCCTGTAAATATAGAAACTATTTCATACAAGAGACGATTCGCGACTCTTACCCTAAAAAAATTTTTTTTTATTTTTTTTTAATGTCATGGTATAGAGATATATTAGTTTATAAATTCATTAGTAATGTAATATATATTTATTAATGCATACGGCTATAGGTTAATGGTAGACCGTTCGTCTTCCAAACGATGTGTACCGATTCGAATTCGGTTGGCCGTAAATTAATGAGTTAGTAACTTAATTGGTAGAGAACTTTCTTGTCGAGAAAGATGATGTCGGATCGAAGCCGGCCTAACTCGGTAATAATAACTCTTTATTCTGCCTGGGTTAAAAAATCGCTTCGCAGGAGGAAAAACGCATTTAAAAAAATTAATTTTTTAAAGATTGAGAAACTCTTCGCGCTAAAAATTAATTTTTAATGGCTAGGCAGCAAAGCAGAAAAAAAAAACCTTTTAAAAAAGATATTTCTTTTAATGGGGGAGGCTACGAAGTAACGTTAGTTTTTTCTTTTTTACGTAATGCTTATAGGAAAGGTTGCCATTGGTAAGGCGAGATGTTTGCTAAACATTGTGTTTTAACACCTGACGGTTCAATTCCGTCCTTTTCCGTAGAGAACTATAAAGTATGGGTCGCTTCGCAGGAGGAACTCTTCGCATTAAAAAAAAATATATTTTTTAATGCCCGGCTACGCAGCCCACCCCACCATAGTGGGGATTAATTTTGTACCAAAGGTACAAAATTTTAGGGCTAAATAAAAGAGTATAGTTTAATTGGCAAAATAGGAAGCTTCAAACTTCAAATTCTCAGTTCAAGTCTGAGTGCTCTTGTTTGTGGTACCCGAGCCAGCGATCGCTTCGCGCTACTTCGTGCTCTTTCGTTGCCTCCCAGCGCGAAGCGAGACACAAAAAAACTAGTATTTTTTTTTGCTAGAGTTCCTCCTGCAAAGCGCAGGGAAGGCTAGAAAAAAAAAAAGAAAAAGCTCGCAGCTTATTTTTAACCCAGGGCGAGGGTGGGCTAGCCCTAAAAATAATGTAATAAAGTCATCGACAAAGTCGAAGACTTTATTAATCCTCCGGAAGGCGTTTCCCTAAAAAAGATTTTACAATATGCCGTGTATAAAATTTTAGTAGTATAAGGGTTCCTTAGCTTAATCGGTAAAGCGTATTTTTGATAAGGATGTGTTCGACGTTCAAGTCGTCGAGGAATCAAATAATAAATTATTACATAAGTAATATTATATTACATATGTAATATAATATAAAGAGAATTGGCTGAGTGGTCTATAGCGATAAGCTTGAAACTTATTTTAGTACAAACTACTAACATCCGTTCGAATCGGATATTCTCTGAATAATATATACGGGCCAGGGCCGGGTTGGTTAGGCACCTCATTTGGGTTGAGGAGTAGTTATGTTCGAATCATAATGACCCGAAATAACGAAATGACGTTTGCAAATTACAATAGTAATGTATTAGATATGTAATGTAAAATTTCATCATAAGCTATTTGTTTATGATGGCAAGTATATAAAGAAACTATTAGGAATATCTAGCTATATATCAAAAGAGTTTTTTAAATAGTGCATCGATGAAAGTCGATGAACTTGAACTTTGGAAAAATCCTATAAATAAACGAAGTGAATTGAAATATCTTACTAGCTTCAGGAATAGAAATCAAACGAGATTCTATGATTAGTGTGAATGAAAGTAGAAAAGCCTAAAAGTAAAATGGATTAAAATCTGTTTGAATAAAGGGGAACCTTCCTCTAAGGCTAAATATGATATATAAGCGACAGTGAACTAGTACCGAGAGGGAAAGATTTGAAATAGTAGTTTTATAAGCAGCTCAAGTAAAGTTTAAATAACAAATGAGAGCGTACCTTTTGCATAATGGGTCAGCAAGTTAATATTAGATGCGAGAAAAGCATTTATTCACATTTGTGAAAAAGTAAGTCTTATTCCTAGATAAACCGATTATTAAATAATGAATGAGTATCTAAAATTAGACCCGAAGCCTGGTGATCTTACCATGATCAGGGTTATAAAAGCCCGAACGGGTTATCGTTGTAAAGATATCCGAAGAATTGTGGTAAGTTAGTGAAAGACAATACTGACCAGGATAGCTGGTTTTCCGCGAAACCTATATAAGTAGGTAATTCAAATAACATCATAGCAGGTACAGAATTGTGATCTCAGACAAATGGTATTTAAAATTAAATACATTTGTATATATCGGGGGTCGTGAAGACTTTATCGGTGAGAATTTGCTCTCGGAAGGGCAATGATGAATATTGAATAATCGGACATAGTACGATAAGGTTGTATGTCCAAAGGGAAACAGCCCAGAACAAGTGTTTAAGGTTCCAAAATTATTGTTAAGTGAAATTAAGGAAGTTTTTTCAAATACAACCAGGAAATAGGCTTAGAAGCGGCCATTTTTTAAAGACCTCGTAACAGAGCACTGGTTCAATTAATAAGTTAAAAGCACCGAAAATTTAACGGATCTAAACAATATACCGACACCTTGTCCATAAGTATTAATAAAATTATAATTGTATTTATGGGGTAGCGGAACGTTGGGCAAATCAAAGATGTAATCTTTTTAAGATTATATAATTATGGGCTTTTGTCTGAACACTTTTCGACATTCGGCCGGAAACGGCGGAATGAAGAGGGTAAGTAAGCTAGTCCATCGACCTTAGGTAGAACTTCTACCTTTGGCAGATGATAACCCAAGTGAGAATGCTGACATGAGTAACGAAAAAGGGAATAATTACCCCCTCGCCTTAAGCTTATGGTATTTATATAAAGTAACGGCCTCTAAGTTTATAGACCTGCCCTAAAGGACTAAACGATGAGAAAAGCTTTTATGCAGAATTAACCCGCGGTAGAGTACCGCTGGTTCTGGAAAAATCTGCAAATTATCGAAACCGTACCTAGATACTACCCCTGTCCAAGTAAGCTAGTAGAGTATACGAAGGCGTTTGAGCTAACAATCATTAAGGAACTCGGCAAAATGACACCGTAACTTCGGGATAAGGTGTGCCATTCTTCCATCGGCCGGCTTCCGGCCGATGGTTAAGAATAGGAGGCATAGAATGGTGTTGTACGACTGTTTAATTAAAACAAAGCACTTTGCGTAAGATGACAAATCAAAGTATTGAGTGTGAATTCTGCCCAATGTTGGCTGGTTAACGGATTTACTTAGCTGACTAAAATAAGCTAGGATTTGAAGGAACCCCCAATCAATGGCGGCCTTACCGATGAGGGTCCTAAGGTAGCGGAATACCTTGGCCGTTAAATGCGGTCTTGCATGAATGATTTAACGATACAACAGCTGTCTCAATGATTGGCTCAGTGAAATTGGAATAACTGTGCAGATACAGTTTACCTCTAGTTAGACGAGAAGACCCTATGCAGCTTTACTGTTGCTAGTTATTGGATATGATCAAACGAGTTGTAGTGTATAAGGTAGTTGGTGAGATACAATTGAAACACCTTTACTTAGTTTATCATATCAGTAGAATACCGCGAAAGCTTTACAAACTACTTCGACCAATGAAAATTGGTCGATGGAAGAGTAAGTGAGTAGGTAAAATCTACATTACTTATCCAAAAAGGAAGAGGGGTTAAATGGTTTTTACCATTTAACCCGGGAAACAGTTGCTAGTAGACGGTTTATGCGGGGCACAGATCCCATAAAAAGTACCTGGGTGTATCCAAAGTTAATTTTGTAAATTTACTCGGTTTCGCAAGAAAACTGCGTTACCGAGTAATTAAACATGTATAGGCTAGAATTATTAAGATTCTTTTCTAGCGTGTTTTTTTATTTTACTTTGTTATATTTTATCAGTCGCAAAGCGCTAGATAATTTATTCAGTTATATATCTATTAAGTTAGATTTATTATTTTTATTTTAAGTAAGATTTTAACTATATGGAAAATAGATGTAAATAAAACATTAATTAGCAAAATGTTAGTAATGTTTTAAGTTATTTTATTATTACACAATAATAAGATGATTTTTATATTTACTTATAAAGTTTAATGGCTTAATCTTGCTTTACTGTTTGACTTACACGTCTATCAGTCGCGTAAGCGGGGCATATGATCACAAGATGCAGAAAGGAAAGGTCTTGGATTTTTGAAAAAGCTACGCTAGGGATAACAGGCTAATTGCGCCAGAGAGTACAAATTGAGTGCGCAGTTTGGCACCTCGATGTCGACTTAGCTCATCCACATGAATGCAGGAATCATGAAGGGTTCGACTGTTCGTCGATTAAAGAGCTACACGAGTTGGGTTAAATACGTCGTGAGACAGTATGGTTTCTATCTTCTAGAGGGAATTAGAGTAAAATAAGGATAGCCCCTTCGTACGAAAGGAGTTGGGTATATTAACCCCTGGTTTACCTGTTGTTTATGTAACCAATATTAATTTTTAATTAAATTAAAAATTTGTTGGTGTATTACTATTACTCTTGTATATATTAATAGCATAGGCACGGCAGGAAAGCTATGTTAGTTAAAGATAAGTGCTGAATGCATATAGGCACGAAACTTACCTTAAGATACTCTTAAATATACGTAGTAGAACACTACGAATCTTATATAATAAATTTATATTATATATTGTATAGGCTTTAGCTTAAAGGATTTTGATGTCTTCAGGTATAAAGTACTAATTTTATTAAAAACTAAATTACATACTTATCGTACATATATAGCCCGGTTAGCATAAAAGTAATGCAACCGTCTTGTAAACGGTATAAGTAAGTGCGATACTTGCACTGGGCTTTTGACTTAAATAGTTTAATTATTTAACACGAGATAACGTTTTTTTTTAGGGCGACGCCATCCTTAAGTGCCCGGACAATGCGAAAGATCCGAAACTATGATGCCCTGGCACGGTAGTGTACGTAACGGTTTCTATCCGAAAGGAAGAGGCATTCACGCGGATTGTTCTTTTCTTTTTTTTTTTCGAGGAAGAGAAAAAAAATTAGGGGAGGGAAATTATGTGAATTAAATGGCTCGTTTAGACTATAATGCGGGTTGATGTAATAGTAGCATAACTGACTCATGATCAGTAAATAGGGGTGCAACTCCTCTATCCGCATAATTATAAAACTATATATAAAAGGCTATAGCTTAATCGGTAAAGCAAGCTGCTCATGACAGCTCAGATGAGTGTTCGAATCCCTCTGGCCTTAAAGTTTAGCCTTGCGCACAGCCTTTTAAGGGGGGGTTTTTTTAGCGTTTTTTTTTGTTATTATTAATAATAAAAACGTTAAAAAACACAGCGCTCGCTCCGCGCTAAATTTTTAATCCGAGTGCTGGAATTGGTAGACAGGGAAAATTTAAGCTTTTCTGATATTATATCGTGAACGTTCGAGTCGTTCCTTGGATAAATAGATTAAAATTTGGGTTATTTTTTAAAAAACGTTATAAATGCTGCATTTAAAGATGCCCAGCTCTCCCTAAAAGAGAGCGCGTATCGCTTCGCGCTAGTTCCTGGGTTCCTGGCTCCAGGAAACCTAGAAAAAAAAATATATATTTTTTTTTAGGGCGTCGCCTTAAAAAATAAGGCGTTGCGCTAGATTTAATTATTTAGCGCGCAAGCGTTATATTAATAAGACCCTATAGACAAGTTAGGTTAAGTCATAACATTTTCACTGTTACATCCAGGGTTCGAGCCCCTGTGGGGTTAATAATTTTAGCGCTTCGCATTAATAAAGTCTTCGACTTTGTCGATGACTTTATTTAATCGGAGATCTTTTAATTTTCTTAAGAGTATTAAAAGTAATTGGAGGATGCGAAAAAAGAAAAAACTCGCGCTCTTTCGTTCCCTCACTTCGACCATTAGTCGAAGTGAGGGAGGGTCGGATCGCTTCGCGCTAAAAAGAAAATCTATCTTTGGTTAGGTATGGGAAAACTTACTTGGGGATATAGTTTAACTGGTAAAACTGCGATTTTGCATATCGTTATTTTAGGATCGAGTCCTAATATCTCCAATTTTTTAAGCTAAAAATGCATATATGATTAAATATGTTAGCTCTGCGCTTCGCGAGACAAAAAAACAAATATTTTATATCGAAGGGTTGGCTTTTTTATAATTATTTAAGCAGAAAATCTCATAATTCTTAATTTTTTTATTCCCCCCAAGGAGGATGAGGTAGAGTATAAAAATATAAAACCGCCCTTATCTACGTATAATGAAAATAAGGGGTAAGGATGACAAAAAAGGATATTTTTTCCCTATACGGTTTAGCGCTAAAAAGAAATTAGCTCAATTGGTAGAGCAACCGTTTTACACACGGTAGGTTAGGTGTTCGAATCACCTATTTCTTACATATCTAACGATATAATAAAAAATCTTATTTTTATAAATAATTCTTTTTATGCTATGAATAAAAAATATGGTTTATTTCTTGAACAAAGGATTTTTTTATCTTCGACTAAAAACCCTAGCCTTTTATGGTCGAGGATTTAGCATACTTTTTATTTTCAATCGCCTCTAATAAGATGTTTTTCCCATCACCCAATAGTTTAAATGCAACAATAGTAATATTAACCGTATACAGTGTTATCCTTGGAACGGTCTCGGTGTTTACAGGGTTATCTGCCTTAGATTATCCTGATTTGGTAATACCCGGACGCAGGCTGGTGCTCCTAATTTCTCATATATACAATCTGACCATTTTATGAGAGCTAAACTATTAGAGCTTTATCAATGGTTTAATAATTTTTATATAACTGAGATTATTAATGCTATGCAGATGGGCAATGCTACTCCCGCCCAAAGAGGAGTATTTGCGGTGTTCTTACTTAAATCCTCCTTAGTAATTACCTATTTACAATTATTAGTAGATAGATCATTATTAATTGATGAACAATCAGTATTTGCGGTTAATTCGTTACTCGAAGTACACCACACTAATTGAGATTTTTTCATAGAAGTGATGATGGGCAGCATTATTTTTGACAACTTAATTACACTAGAGGTAGTAATCAATACAGAAACTTGCATGAGCTGGGAGTGCAGTTAGACCGTATGCAACATGCCCTCTTTTCTATTAACTTATTAATAGGAAACTTACCAGAAGTAGAAGTATTACCACCTTTAAACCAATAAAAAAAAAGATGTAAGTTATAAAATTAATTAGTTATGTAATAGATAGATAAAATTTCTATCGATGGTTATTATTTATCTGGCGGCGGGATCTTTTCCGTTCTCTCATTAATAAATTAATCTTCGATTACGCAGTGAGGAAAGGCTATTAGTAAAAGTTTACTTGTTTAACATTAAAAGATCGACAAAAATTTTTTGTGCGTGCGATGATCAGTAAACCTTTTATACGTAGTGTATAACTAATGCCTTATATTAACCCCGGTTGTGATACAAAATTAAAAGTGTTATTATTACATAATAACATAGGAAAGTCCAGAGCTATATGAATAGAAAAAAAAATCCGGAAGTTAAAACTTTGGTCTTTAGTAGAAAATAAAAGTCAAAAAACTTAGCGTTATATAATAGCGAAAGTATTATTTGACTATGAGATGTAAAGCCTCTATTAAGCATTAATTTAGAATTATATTCTTTACAGAATCCGGCTTAATTGTATCCAACCTTCCCATTCCTCCTTTTTTAGTCTATTCATTACTAGTGTAATATATTTATATATAAATATGTCACCTAGCGATAAAAATAAAAAAACGCTTTTATCGTTCGATTGCATGGAAATTAATGGCTAGACGGCCATTTTTTCTTTTTAGCCCTAAAAAAAATTTTTTTATTTTTGTAATGCGCTAAAAAGAGAGCTTAACTTAACGGTAAAGTATGTGACTTTTAATCACTCCAATATGAGTTCGAATCTCATAGCTCTTAAATATCTAACGATAAAATAAAAAATCTTATCCTTATAAATAACTCTTTTTATGCTATGAATAAAAAATATGGTTTATTTCTTGAACATTAAAAGATATTATCTTTAATATTTTTTACCCCTTCGACTTTTTCATACCCTCCCCACCTTTAGGGTGGGAGGGAAAAAAATTATTTTTTTATGGTCGAAGCTCTAGCATACTATTTTTCTTCAGAAAAATTTTGCATATTACCTCTAATAAGATGGAAAATATCATTTATCAAACTAATCCTGAAGGGAAAATATCCCAAATAAGTATGGGGATAGAACGTTGATTCCTTTCTTCGAATGCTAAAGATATTGGAATTTTATACTTAATCTTTGCATTATTTTCAGGTCTATTAGGAACCGCATTTTCTGTACTTATAAGAATAGAATTGTCTGGACCCGGTGTGCAATATATAGCTGATAATCAACTATACAACGCCGTAATTACTGCTCATGCGATATTAATGATATTCTTTATGGTTATGCCCGCATTAATCGGAGGTTTTGGAAATTTCTTATTACCATTATTAGTAGGAGGGCCTGACATGGCTTTCCCTAGACTAAATAATATTAGTTTCTGATTATTACCACCTAGTTTAATATTATTCTTATTCGCTGCAACTATAGAAAATGGAGCGGGAACAGGATGAACATTATATCCACCTTTATCTGGTATACAGAGTCACAGTGGACCTAGTGTAGATTTAGCAATTTTTGCTTTACACTTATCAGGAATAAGTAGTTTATTAGGTTCAATGAATTTCATAACAACAATCTTAAATATGAGAAGTCCAGGTATAAGATTACACAAATTAGCATTATTCGGTTGAGCAGTTATAGTAACATCAGTTTTACTGTTATTATCTTTACCTGTGCTTGCCGGTGGTATCACAATGGTATTGACAGACAGAAACTTTAATACATCATTCTTCGAAGTAGCAGGAGGTGGAGATCCTATATTATACCAACACCTATTCTGATTCTTTGGGCACCCTGAAGTTTATATATTAATTATACCTGGATTTGGTATAATAAGTACTACAATATCAGCTAGCTCTAACAAAAGCGTATTCGGATATCTAGGTATGGTTTACGCTATGATGTCAATTGGAGTGTTAGGTTTTGTAGTTTGAAGTCACCACATGTACACAGTTGGGTTAGATGTAGATACAAGAGCCTACTTTACTGCTGCAACTTTAATTATTGCAGTACCTACAGGAATTAAAATATTCTCATGATTAGCTACTTGTTACGGTGGATCATTACACTTAACACCTACAATGTTATTCGCATTAGGGTTTGTGTTTATGTTCACAATCGGAGGATTAAGTGGAGTTGTACTAGCTAACGCATCATTAGATGTGGCATTCCACGATACTTACTACGTTGTTGCTCACTTCCATTATGTTCTAAGTATGGGAGCAGTATTTGCATTATTTAGTGCATGATACTACTGAATACCTAAATTAATAGGATTAGACTACAACATAATGTTAGGTAAAGTACATTTCTGAATCTTCTTTATAGGTGTTAATGTAACATTCTTCCCACAACACTTCTTAGGGTTACAAGGTATGCCAAGAAGAATAAGTGACTACCCTGATGCCTTCGCAGGATGAAACTTAATAAGTAGTTTTGGATCTCTTATTTCTGTGGTAGCTACAATTGTATTCTTACATATGGTATATCTACAATTAGTTTTTGGTAAACCAGTGTCAAGATACCCATGATTAACACCACAGTTCTATACAGATTTATTACAAAGCTTGTTAAATAGAGCGTACACAAGTTTAGAGTGATGTTTAAACAGTCCACCTAAACCACACGCATTTGTAAGTTTACCTTTACAAAGTTAATAAAAAATGACTAGATTATTATCTTCATCATTATATATATAAATAAAAAATAAAAAAAATAGCATAACATGCAAAGGCTTGGTTGTTAATATGATAGTTAGATATTCATTATATATGTTATCATCTTTATTACCAATGTGTTGTGTAATTTTTTTTTCAAGGCGTAGAAGTCGTTATAATATTTATGGCTGCTTTATATCTAAATTTTTGCATTTTCCTAATATATATTAAGTGTAATCATTATTGTATCGTAAATTACTTAGTTTTGCTTATCACTAAAGTATTTTTTTACCTTTCTTTTATAATTTCTCTTTTTTTAATATCTAATTTAATACCTATTTTATCTCCCTTTTGGTGTTTTTTACTTTGCTGAGATGAATATGTTATTTTATCCAGCAGGAATCCCATGGACCTGGGAAATATATTAAATCCATATAGTGTGCAGCCGGCTCCTAGTAATACTAATCCTCCCGGGGCTGAAGGAGGGAAAAGACTAGGTTTCTCTCCTAGCAGTGAAGGCCACAGTAATGAAAAGACAGTAAATGCCAACCAACCACCAAGTGAGGTGCAACCTAATAAACATAGATTGCATCCGAACTTTACCCATCACGACTGGGTACAATTGGCGGATAGGATTAGAGCGGGTAGACAAGGTGTTATAGATTTTAAAATTAACGAAGGAATAGCCTCGCGTAAGATTTACTTAGGTGACATTTCTAGATTTTTCACTAAAGATGAGCTTACCATGTTGAATGCATATGCTAACAACAAAGGTAAAAAGTTTAATCATATTTAAGTAATAGGTGCAAGAATCGTAGGTGACAAAGTAATTGAAAATATATCTAACACACATTAATAAATAAAAAAGGGGGTACGCCTTAAAAAAATACACCTAATTTCAAATACACATTAAATAAAAATTTTATTTAGATCTAAATAACGCTTGCATCAATAAAGTCTTAAGATTTTATTCCGGCACTAAGGAAAGAAAATAATTCAAGGCGTCGCCATCCAAAAAGGAATAGTTATATACTTTAGTTTAATAATTTAAAAGAGATAAGATTAGAAAAAATCACATCATAATTAGTGATGTAATAGCTTTATTCTCCTCGCGTTGTGTTAAAAATATAGCGCTTTGTATCATAAATTACACCACACCACTTTAAAAAAAAATAAAAAAAAAATGAATTTATCACTTATACTNTTTTTAATAGGAATTTTAGGTTTTGTTTTAAATAGNAAAAACATAATTTTAATGCTTATCTCTATAGAGATAATGCTATTAGCTATTACATTCTTAATATTGGTAAGTTCACTTAGCTTTGATGATATATTAGGCCAAACTTATGCTATATATATTATAGCAATAGCTGGAGCTGAATCAGCGATAGGTTTAGGAATTTTAGTAGCATTTTATAGATTAAGAGGAAGTGTTGCAATAGAATTTAAATAATGTATCTAGCTTTAATTATTTTACCATTATTAGGATCAATAGTATCCGGTTTCTTTGGGAGAAAAGTCGGAGTAAGTGGAGCACAATTAATAACATGTTCTTCTGTAATAACAACAACAACATTCGCAATACTTGCTTTCTTTGAAGTAGGTTTAAACAACATACCGGTATCAATCCATTTATTCAAATGAATTGATTCAGAATCGTTAAATATCTCATGAGGATTTAATTTTGATTCTTTAACAGTGTCTATGCTTATACCTGTATTAATTATTTCTTCTTTAGTACATGTATATTCTATAGGATATATGAGTCACGATCCCCATAATCAAAGGTTCTTTAGTTATTTAAGTTTATTCACATTTATGATGATTATTCTTGTAACAGCTAATAACTTTTTACTTATGTTTGTAGGATGAGAGGGTGTTGGAGTTTGTTCTTATCTTTTAGTAAGTTTCTGATTTACTAGAATAGCAGCAAACCAAAGCTCTCTATCTGCATTTTTAACAAACAGAGTTGGAGATTGTTTTTTAACAATAGGTATGTTTGCTATATTACTTACTTTTGGTAATATCGACTACTCAACAGTGTTTTCATTAGCACCATTTATGAGTGAAGATGTTATTACTTTAATAGGAATATGTTTATTAATAGGTGCTATGGCTAAAAGTTCACAAATCGGTCTTCATGTGTGATTACCTATGGCGATGGAAGGTCCTACACCTGTTTCTGCACTGATACACGCTGCAACTATGGTTACTGCGGGTGTATATTTATTAATGCGTTCATCACCTTTAATAGAATATAGTTCTACAGTGTTGTTACTATGTTTATGAATAGGAGCAATAACAACAGTATTTAGTTCTTTAATAGGATTATTCCAACAAGATATNAAAAAAGTTATAGCTTATTCAACTATGAGTCAATTAGGTATGATGGTTATAGCTGTTGGTTTATCTTCTTATAACGTAGCTTTATTCCATTTAGTAAATCACGCTTTTTATAAAGGACTTCTTTTCTTAGGTGCTGGTGCTGTAATACACGCTGTAGCAGACAACCAAGATTTTAGAAGATATGGAGGGTTAAGACCTTTCTTACCTTTAACTTACTCAGTTATGTTAATTGCAAGTCTTAGTTTAGTTGCTTTCCCATTTATGACAGGTTTCTATTCAAAAGATTTTATTCTGGAATCTGCTTATGGACAATTTTATTTCTCTAGTACAGTTGTATATTTCATAGCTACAATAGGTGCGATGTTTACTACATTATACTCAGTTAAAGTTTTATACTTAACATTCTTAACTAACCCTAATGGTCCACTAGTTAATTACAAACATGCACACGAAGGTGATATATTTATGAGTTTACCTTTAATTGTATTAGCTATATTCTCTATTTTCTTTGGATATATCACTAAAGATATCTTTATCGGATTAGGAACTGGTTTCTTTGCAGATAATAGTCTATTTATACATCCAAGTCATGAAATTATGCTAGACACTGAATTTGCGGTACCTACTTTATTCAAGTTATTACCTTTAGTATTCACTATCTCACTTAGTGTAATATTTATTGTATTATCTGAGTTCTTACCTAAATTGTTAGTACACTTTAAGTTATCTAGACTAGGTTATAATATATTTAGTTTCTTCAATCAACGTTTCTTGATAGAACTGTTTTACAACAGATACATTACAGATGTTGTACTAAAAATAGGTGGTCAAACAACTAAAGTTCTGGATAAAGGATCTGTAGAATTGTTAGGACCATACGGTTTAGAAAAAGGATTGGTTAATTTAAGTAAGAATATTGCTAGTTTAGATACTGGTGTAATTACATCTTATGCCTTATACATATTAGTTGGTTTAATTTTCTACTTATTAACTCCTTACTTATTCATGAGTGACAATAACTTATTTATAATTATAATTTTTGCCTTGTTAACTACTTTAAAATTAAACAAATAAAAAAAAAAATTCCCCCTTTCTTTTTTAGTATTCTGCGGTTTTTAAATATATATTATGTCAAATCTTCATAGAAGTAATTTTCAGGGACACCCCTTCCATTTAGTTTCTCCATCTCCTTGACCTCTTTTCACATGTATTAGCTTATTAAGTTTAACTACATCAGGTGTTTTAACAATGCATGGTTTTTCTAATTCAGAGTACTGATTACCATGTGCACTTATTTGTTTAGTTTCAAGTATGGCTTTCTGATGAAGAGATGTAATCTCAGAAGGAACTTATTTAGGTAACCATACTTTAGCTGTACAAAGAGGTTTAAATATGGGAGTAGCATTATTTATAGTATCTGAAGCTTTATTCTTCTTAGCTATATTCTGAGCTTACTTCCATAGTGCTTTATCACCTACAGTAGAATTAGGAGCACAATGACCTCCAATGGGTATAGAAGCAATTAATGCCTTCGAATTACCTCTATTAAACACAGTATTATTATTAGCATCTGGAGTAACTATTACTTACTCACACCACTCTTTAATCCAAGGAAATAGAAATGGTGCATTACTAGGTGCAATCTTTACTGTATTCTTAGCAATGATATTTACTGCTTTCCAAGGAGTAGAATATGCAGTTTCTTCATTTACTATTTCAGACGGTGCGTATGGTTCATGTTTCTATTTTGGAACAGGATTCCACGGAATACACGTAATCATAGGAACAATTTTCTTAGCTGTAGGATTATGACGTATTTTAGCTTACCATCTAACAGAAAATCACCACTTAGGTTTTGAAGCAGGTATATTGTACTGACATTTTGTAGATGTGGTATGATTATTCTTATTCTTATCTGTTTATTACTGAGGTTCTTAATTACTCATAAAAAAATTATTTTTCTTTTGCTTTTCTTTTTCCTTTAAATTCCAAATCTGTAATTTGATTTAGTCATTTAAATTTAATGACAAAAAATTTTTTAATCTAAACTATGCCTCAATTAGTGCCATTTTATTTTGTTAATGAAGTAACATTTGCATTTGCAGTTCTTGTTACTCTTATATACGTTTTTTCAAAATACGTATTACCAAGATTTGTACGTTTATTCTCTACACGTGTATTTATAAGCAAACTTTAATAATACCTTATCATCGACTCTGTCATCATCCCCTGCGCTTTGCTGAATTTTTAAAAAAAAAAATAATGGAGGATAGAGGATGAGGTTTTTAATTAAAGCTTTATATATGCCCTTTACTTTATTCTTATTTAAATATATACTTTACATATTAATTTAATGAACTCATTTTTATACATAACAAGCCCACTAGATCAATTTGAAATTAGAAATTTATTAAGTCTAGATGCTCCTATACTAGGAAATTTATCTCTATCTTTAACAAGCATTGGTTTATACTTAACAATAGGTGGATACCTATTATTAATGTTAAATTTAATGGCAACAAATAACAATAAAGTTGTATCAAATAGCTGATCAATTAGCCAAGAAACTATTTACGCAACAGTACACGGTATTGTTGTAAACCAAATAAATGCAAAAAATGGACAAGTATACTTTCCATTAATGTATACATTATTTGTGTTTATCTTAATGAACAATTTAATTGGTTTAGTACCATACAGTTTTGCTTCAACTAGTCATTTCGCACTAACATTTTCACTTAGCTTTACAATAGTTTTAGGTGCAACATTGTTAGGATTAAATAAACACGGATTAGAATTCTTTTCTTTATTTGTACCTGCTGGAACTCCTATCGCTTTATTACCTTTACTAGTTATAATAGAGTTTATCTCATACTTAGCGCGTAATATTTCATTAGGTCTAAGATTAGGTGCAAACATACTTTCAGGTCACCTTCTNTTTAACAATTTTAAGTGGTTTCACATACAATATCATGACAAGTGGATTTATATTCTTCTTTTTAGGATTCTTCCCTATAGCGTTTATTGTAGCTTTCTCAGGGCTAGAATTTGCAATAGCATTTATACAAGCNNTCAAGTTTTCATAATTTTATCTTGTTCTTATGTAAAAGATGCACTAGAATTACACTAAGCAGAAACACTATAAAATCTTCCACTTTGTGGATGTCTTTATCATTTATTAATGCTGCGCTCCGCAGTAGTAATAAAATAAATTAATAAAAAAAAAATAAAAATTGTATAAGGATCATCACTAAATATTCTTATTTTATAAGGTAATGATCATAAAACATTAAAGGTTACCCGGGGTCTTTTTAAAATCTTCGACCAAAGGTGGATGAAGATGATATAAAAAAATCTAAAATAATTCATCTTATTTAGCTAGGTTTAAATTTATAACAAACCAAAAAAACATGTTAATTTCTCTTTTAACTTTATTATTAATTTCAAATGCTCTTACTTTAAGAACTGACAAGTCTATATTATTCTCTAGAGTAGTAATGGTTTCTTTAATCCATACAAGCTTTTTAGCTTACAATAATCTATTCTTTTTATCTTTAGATAAAGGAATTGGAATTTTTGGTGGTTTATTCCATGTTACCGTGTTCACACAAATGTTTAATATCTTCATTTTTATATTAACCGCTTTAATATTAACTTTAACTTCTTTCTACCCTAGAAAGGTATTTTTAAATCAAATATCTTCTTTATCTTTTTTATTATTTAACGGAGGAGCCTCTAAGTTCAGTTATAACAAAACAAAGATATCTAATAAAATGGCTGGTCAATTTAGAATCTTAGAATATTCTTTATTAATTGTATTTGTTTTAAGTGGAGCGGTATTCCTAATGAGCGCGAGTGATTTAATATCCATCTTCTTGGCTATAGAACTGCAAAGTTATGGTTTATATATTTTATCTACTTTATATAGAGACTCAGAACAATCAACTAATGGAGGATTAACCTACTTCTTAATAGGAGGTCTAGCTTCATGTTTTATATTATTAGGGTCAAGTCTTCTTTATGCTAATTCAGGAACAACAAGCCTAGAGGGTATATACGTAATAAGCAGTATATCTGAAGTTTATGCTAATTTAGGTGATAGTATGCAAGGTGATGTTTTATCATGATACAAACCATATTACATCCATATTTCATTGATAATACTAGCTGTAGGATTTTTAGTTAAAATAAGTGCAGCTCCTTTCCATTTTTGAAGTCCGGATGTTTATGATTCAATACCAACAATCGTAACTACTTTTGTAGCCATAATTGCTAAAATTTCAATCTTTATTTTCTTCTTAGAGTTAGTGTATTACACTGAAAAACTCTATTTGTANTTTTCTTGAACAAACATTTTACTTTTAAGTAGTTTATTCTCTTTAATAATAGGTTCTGTTCTAGGATTAACACAATTTAGAATTAAAAGATTGTATGCTTATAGTACAATTAGTCACGTAGGGTTTATTTTACTAGCCCTAAGTGTTAATAGTGTAGAATCTGTACAAGCCTACATTTTTTATATTATATCTTATTCAGTTTCAAATTTAAATGCCTTTGTTATATTGGTTACAATAGGATTTAGTTTATACTTATATGTCTATAAAGACGAAAAACATAATGATGACTTAATAGACCAAAATAATTCACCTGTGCAACTTATTAGTCAAATTAAAGGTTACTTCTACGTAAATCCATACTTAGCCTTAAGTTTAACAATTACTCTATTTTCATTTGCAGGAGTTCCNCCTCTAATAGGTTTCTTTGCTAAACAGATGGTTTTAAGCGCGGCTTTAAGTAATGGTTACGTCTTTATGGTATTAATTGCAATACTAACAAGTGTAACATCAGCCGTGTATTACTTAAGTATAATAAAAACATGTTCTTTTATAATGATCAATATATGATAAATCCTAGTGTAGAAAAATTAAATTTAATAGGTAATATTCAAAATAATCAAAAATCTGAAAAAGTTAATTTCAAAGCTGAAGATATAGTATTATCTAGTTCTTTAAGTATAACTATAAGTATATTAACTTTAATTTTATTAACATTTATGTTTATACCAAATGAATTATTTACATTAGCAAATATAGGTACAATAATATTATTTAAATCTTAAATGACAAGTCAAACATTTTTTTAGTTTTTATCCCTATACTAGCTATTATATTATTAGCCGTAAATATTATATTAGCTCCTCATAATCCATACCAAGAAAAAGACTCCGCGTTCGAATGTGGATTTCATTCTTTCTTAGGTCAAAATAGAAGTGAATTCAGTATCTCTTTCTTTATCTTCGCACTATTATTCTTACTATTTGATTTAGAAATTTTATTAGTTTATCCTTACGTAGTAAGCGGTTATGCGAATGGTATATTTGGATTAATAGTAATGCTTATCTTTTCTTGGTCCTAACTTTAGGATTTGCCTTTGAGCTAGGTAAAAATGCATTATCTATAGAAAGTAAACAAACTTCTATTATTAAGAAATAAATCTTACTATTTCTAATTAAAAAAATAAAAAAAATATTCCCGATGAAATAAAGTCATCGACACTCCCCTACATTTTTAAGTAGGGTTATAATATTAATTAGTAATGTAATCTCTATTTCATATTTAACAAAACCGCATATTTTTCAAAAATCTATATTAACATGACAGCTCTAACATACACAGACATATTTAAAAAAATCTATCTTTATATGTAAAATCTTTAAATATAAAAAATTACTAAGCTATTTTTCCATAGCTTAGCCTTTAGATGTTTACTATATTTAATAGCATTATTTATACCCAATTACTATACAATAATATATTGTGCTATATTCACATATCTTCTTCTAGTAAAGCCCTATGCAAATAGTAAGGGAGTTATTAAAGTATTCTTCTCGGATATCATATTTATATTTTTCACGATTAGTACTATATTTGTAATGTGATACGTAATTATTGAAAGCTTAAGCTTACTCTATCCTTTCCTGTTTAATGTAGTAATTTTTGAGTTTTTATACCAAATCGCAGGGTTAAAATTTATAAATTATGAGTATTTACCGAACGGGATAGTAGAAGGTTCAGTGTTAGATAGTGAGAAATCTGAACCCTTTAATGAAAAACCTAACAAACCTTGCAGTATTATGGAAAAAATATATAAAAATTTGTTCAACCCAGACAATAAACAAGTTTGTATTATTAAGCCTTACCCTATAATCAAAGAAGCTTATGTTAAAGCTTCCTCCTTAAGTACAGAAACAAGTAATTCAAATTCATCTTTATCCGAATACATTTCAAATAAAGTGAGTGAGAATAAAAATAAACAAATAACCCCTAATATAAATAATGAAAGCGATAATGAAGGATCATTATACTCTTCTTCCTCATCTAGTTACAACACCGTTGTTATAGACCTAAAAGTGTTAAAAGGTATAGACGGGAATAACAAACAATATCTTATATTAAAAGATTTAAACGATTCGTCTTCAGAAAATTTAATAAGCATAATAAAGAAACCTGAGAACATTAAAGTCTCGTATGATAAACTACACGTGCAAGATAAGAATTGTACAAACCACAAATATTTATCTTTTGATACACAAATTTTCAATTCTAAAGTGTATGTAAATAAGATGTATAAAAATACCATATGCAGGGTCCGTATAATAATTCTTTACGTGACATAACATTTTCTATAAAGAATGAAGCTGTAAATCAAATAAATAACAATAGCCTTATAATAGAAAGCGAAAACTGTAACAGGTTACCTGTTAAAGAACTTTCTTCTTTTGCATCCTCAAGTCAAAATTTACCCTCCGAGGATTGAAAAATTAATATACCAATACCTCAAAATCTGGATACTATAAGTGTTTTTCACAAATCGATCGTTCAATTACACCACAAAATTGTGCTGATTGTAATAGTATAAATTAAAACTATATATTTTATCTCTTTTCGCTTTGCTAATAAATAAATAAAAAAAAATATAAAAAAACGCTTCGCAGGAGGAACTAGTCCCTGACCAGGAAACATCGAACATGGGAACCTAGTGAAAAATAATGGAGAAATCTCTTCGCGCTCTTTCGTTGCTCTTTTGTTGTTAAAAAAATTTAAGCTTAAATGATTAATGACATTTATAAATTACATTAGTAATGTAATAGAAAGATAAAATCTTTATCGATTGTTATCCTCCCTCGCTTTGCAGGAGAAATTAAAAAAAGATCTCTCTTTTAATGGAACGCGGAGCGATCGCTTTAAAAAAATAATTTTTTTAAATGCAGGAGGATAAACTATTATAATTTTAACGCTTCGCGCTAGTTCCTGGGTTCCTGGCTCCAGGAAACCTGGAACCAGGGAACCTAGAAAAAAAAATTTTGAGTTTGATGATGGCTCTGATTGAACGCTGTCCAAATGCTTGACACATGCTAATCGAACGTCATAGGATTAATCCTATGAAGTGGTGTACAGGTGAGTAAATGAAGTTATAGCTGCCTTAGAGTAAGGAGAAAAATCCCTTATAAGGTAACCATCGAAAAATTTTTTTCGTTTGTTACTAAAAGAAAAACTTTCGCTTTAAGATGTTTATAATTTTCTCGGGTAAGTAGTAGTTGAGGTAATTGCTCAACTAGCTTAAGCCCGTAGTCGAAACTGAGAGGTTGATCGACCACATTGGGTCTGAAAAAACCCCAATACGTATAGTACAGCAGTGAGGAATATTGGTCAATAGCCTAACGGCTGAACCAGCAACTTGGAGGAATGTAAGTCTATGTAGGGTTCGCCTTACATATACGTTTCGACTACGTCGTATAAAGTTCTAGATAGAATACTGATAATGACAATTTTCTATCTATATGTCTTGACCAAATCTCGTGCCAGCAGTCGCGGCAATACGAGGAAGACTAGTGTTATTCATCTTTATTAGGTTTAAAGGGTACCTAGACGGCATATCCAGCCCCAAAAGGGAACAGATATACTAGAGTTTTATGTGAGAGGAATATATTAGTACTATTGGTGTAGAGATGAAATTCTTTGATACTAATAGGACGGATAAGAGCAAAAGCAAACCTTTATGTAAAAACTGACGTTGAGGGACGAAGGCTTGGGTCGCGAATAGGATTAGATACCCTAGTAGTCCAGGCAGAGAATTATGAATGTTATAGACTTGCGTATGTAAGTGTATAAATGAAAGTGTAAGCATTCCACCTCAAGAGTAATGTGGCAACGCAGGAACTGAAATCATTAGACCGTTTCTGAAACCAGTAGTGAAGTATGTTATTTAATTCGATAACCCTCGAAAAACCTTACCACAATTTGAATACTTCGACAGTTGGTCGTTGTACAAGTGTTGCACGGCTGTCTTCAGTTAATGTCGTGAGATTCTGGTTAGATCCATTAAATTAACGTAAACCCTTACTTTATTTGTTTTTTATAAAGTAGTTCACCGCTATATTGGATGTGATAACAGGGACCAAGACAAGTCATCATGACCTTAATATTGTGGGCTATAGACGTGCCACATATGCCTTTACAAAGAGAGGCGAAAATGCGAATTTGAGCTAATCTCTAAAATTGGATATAAAATGAATTGCAGCCTGTAACTCGGCTGCATGAAAAAGGAATTACTAGTAATCGTGAATCACCACATCACGGTGAATTTAATCTCAGATAGGTACTAACCACTCGTCAGGCGCTGAAAGGAGTATGTGCAATAAGTTTGGTTTCTTGTTAATCTAACCTCATCGCAAAAAGGCGATGATATTTTTCAAGCAATCTTCGTATGCGTGACTCTGATTGGTGTTAAGTCGAAATACGGTTCGTGTAGTGGAAATTGCACGGGACTAATAAAAATTAACAACACCCCCATTAATAATAAATAAAAAACCCTGTGGAGGTTAATAGATGTTTACATATATCTATATTCTGGTTTAATTCCAGTTATAGGCTCATGACATGTTTAAGTATAATAATAAGAAATAAGCAGATTTTTTCCTACTATGTGTTTGGATAACACAATTTTTAACGCAACGCGAGGGGGTATTGGTATATTTGGTTTATATTTGGCCAATTTTTCTCACGATAGTTCGCTAATTTTCTCACCCGCGCTTTGCGAGACAAATATGAAAGAAATTCTTAGTGCGAATAAAGGTAAATCAGGAGTATACCGTTGAAATAATATGGCTAATTATGACGTTTATATTGGGAGTGCTGTAGATTTATCTAGAAGATTAAGAGAATACTTCTCTACTAGATTTTTATCTAAAGAAATAGCGGCATTTAAAAAAATATATTTTTTTTTAGCGTAGCAGGAGGAACTCTACGCGCGTAAAAAATTAATTTTTAACGCAACGCGAGGGGGTAGCCTGGCTACGCCTTAAAAATAAATTCCTGCAACAAAGTATGAAATAAAGTCATCGACAAAGTCGAAGACTTTATTAATCCTCCGGGTTATAAATTTCATTAGTAATGTAATCTAAAGATAAAATCTCGATAATTATCTTTTAATAATAAAGGAGAATTCCATCGTTGGTAAGACGGGCTGAGCTGTAAACTCAGTAGCTTTACGCTTTTGAGAGTTCGAATCTCTTTTCTCCTATTTCGTTCCAGGAATTTATTTTTAGGGCGTAGCCCTAAAAATAAATAAAACACAGCGCTTCGCAGGAGGAACTAGTCTTCGCTCTTGCCAAGGCGAAAGACAAGTCTTTCTTTTGGCTAGAGAAAAAAATTATTAATTTTTTTTTAGCTTTGCAGGAGGAACTCTACACAAAAAATCTAGCTTTTTTTTTGGTCTCGCAAAGCGTTGTGTGGGTAGTTAGTAAAAAAGGATTGATTAAATAAAGTCTTTATCATTTATTTAGGGCAACGCCAGCCAACACTAATATTTTAAGATTTACATATAAGCCTTTATAGCTCAACGGTAGAGCGAGATACTGTTAATATTTTGATAGATGTTCGATTCATCTTAAGGGCTCATACGTTAACCCGTTATTTTTTATTATTGGTAGATATCTAGATCTATTTAACGCGAAAAGAGCGCGGGGTCCCCTCCCCATCGAGCAATTCTCGTAGGAATGCCCGACCTGAGGGTACCAAAGGTCGGTTATACCGCCGGGCTGGAATAAACACAAAGTAATGGATAATATATAAAAGTTTTTAACCCACCACATAAATAAAGTCTTGATATATCAAGACTTTATTTATTTAATAGGAACTCTCTCCGGGTTAGAAAAAGCATATATGTCATTAACCTAAGAATTTAAATAAGAAAATTAAAAGATGCGCAGCGCGTTAAAACTCTTTAATATTAACTTATTTAACTTAGATATTTTAGATTTAATCTATGTTGTATTTTCCCACATTAATTTCTGTGATTGAAGTTGTATTGGTAGTCGTACCTGCCTTATTAACTGTAGCTTTTGTTACAGTAGCTGAAAGAAAAACCATGGCAAGTATGCAAAGAAGACTGGGGCCTAATATCGTAGGATACTATGGTCTTTTACAGGCATTTGCAGATGCTCTTAAATTACTTTTAAAAGAGTATGTATCGCCTACACAGGCTAATATAGTTTTATTTTTCCTAGGTCCTATAATAACTTTAATTTTCGCACTTTTAGGTTACGCTGTTATACCTTGGTCTGTCGTATTAAGGAGACGACATTTGTGGGGTTCAATAGTCAAATTCCGGGGACACCCTAAAGCTTATATTACCAAGCTCTAGCTGAAAAGCTATTAGTGGCTGAGTTAATCACTCAGGTAGGGTAACAATATATAAGATAATCGAAAGAGCAATGGGTTATCGCGGATCTAAGTCAGATATAACGCTTCGCAGGAGGAACTCTTCGTATTAAAAAAATAATTTTTTTAAGCAGGAGGAACTCACTCTTCGCGCTAAAATTATATCTGTAAAAGAGCAAAGAGTATACGGCTGTTGATGCATTTTTCTCTAGAGATTAATGGATTTAAGATGTATTCTAATGGATTTCGAAAGAAATTATCTAGTCAAAACCTTTTCTAAACAATTAATTACATAAATAATTAATTGCATGATAAATTTGATTAATAGTACGGACCTGGATTAGCAATCTGAGATTTTAACTTAGGTATACTTTATATGTTGGCAGTTTCTTCTCTTGCTACATATGGTATCCTATTAGCAGGTTGATCTGCAAATTCTAAATATGCTTTCTTAGGTTCTCTAAGAAGTACTGCACAATTAATAAGTTATGAATTAATATTAAGTTCTGCTATTTTATTAGTAATTTTATTAACCGGAAGTTTAAATTTAACTGTTAATATAGAAGCTCAAAGAGCTATATGATTTGTAATACCACTTTTCCCAGTGTTCATTATATTTTTCATAGGTTCTGTTGCAGAAACAAACAGAGCTCCGTTTGATCTTGCTGAGGCTGAATCTGAGTTAGTTAGTGGGTTTATGACCGAACACTCTGCAGTTATATTTGTATTCTTCTTCTTAGCTGAGTATGCTAGTATAGTGCTTATTTGTACATTAACTAGTATTCTATTCCTTGGAGGTTATCTTTTCAATGTTATACCTTTAATTTATCTTTTACAAGAAATTGACTATACTTTTATAGAAAATCCGGAAAGTTTAGAATTTTTATTCAGTCCTTTAGTAGAAGGGTTATTATATGGTTTAAGCTTAGGATTAAAATCATGTATTATGATCTTTACATTTATTTGAGTAAGAGCATCTTTCCCTCGTATACGTTATGATCAATTAATGACTTTCTGTTGAACAATTCTATTACCCATAGTTATTGCATTTATTGTATTAGTTCCTTGTATTTTATACAGTTTTGAAATTATCCCTAGTAATATTTCTTTATTCTAGTTCCTCTCACTGTAAAAATAAATACCCTAAAAAATAAAAATATAAAATAGTCAAAGGTTTCCTTTATCTATTAGTTAGATTTTTTTATCAAAAAGAATGAAAAACATAACTTATTAGATTTAATAATTATTTTTCTGGTTGCTACATTAGTAGTATGTGTTTATAATTACTTAGCAGATCCTTTTCAGGTGGATTATAGCATGGACCTGGTCCAAAAAAATATAGAACTAATAGAAACCACATAGCTAAAGCACAGAATGAAATTTAACTTTGCTAGCATGACCTTAACAGCGGAGCCTTATCAAAAGAGGATTTTCTAAAATTAGCCAAGATGAGGCAGGTTTAGTGAATCAAAGGGTAAATTTAATTAAGTATTTGGCCAAATTCCGTTTTTTAGGTAATTCTTATATTAAAACTGAAGTTGTCGTAGTAACAAATATAAAACCTTAATTAAAAAAGTAAAAAAAAAAATATAACTCTTTGTAAGATTAATTTTAAAAAAGCTAAATGTAAAGATATTAAAAGTAATTATCAAAACTATAGCTATGTAAATAAATCCACCTAATAGATGTAAAGTAGCGGAAGCAAATTAACTATATTTAGGTATTATGGTTAGTTAGAGCATGATTTAAGATTAAAATTTTAGATGTGATAAAATTTAGAAGACTAAATTAACTATTTAGAATTTAAAAGTAAGAAACGATTACTATTGCAACACTAAAGTAAACTAAATGAAGAGTTATTTTTTATATTATTTTTTAGGGCGTCGCCTCAAAGAGAATATAGTGATATTATAATTAGAAATCATAAGCATATATTAAAGTAGAAACACTATAGTTTAAACCATCTAATATAGGAGCAGGGTATATACCTAATACTACTGTAAACACAACTAATGTTAATAAAATAGTGAATTCTCTTTTATTAACATCAGATATACTATTCAAGAAGTATTTAGATAAAGATCCTCCAAACACTATACGGTTAAACATAAACATAGTGTAGGCAGCGGAAAATACTATTGAAGAACTCGCTAATGCACCTAATATAGGCATTCTTTCAAATCCACCGTATAAACACATAAATTCACCTATGAAATTTAAAGTTAAAGGAGTACCAGCATTACCTAAACATAAAATAAAGAATAGTACAGAGAATAAAGGCATTATCTGAGCTATACCTCTGTAGTAAGTAATTAACCTAGTATGAGATCTGTCATACAGAACACCACCCACACAAATGAAAAGTCCAGATGACACGAAACCATGCCCTAGACCTAAAGCTATAGCACCTTCAATACCCTGAATAGAGTTACTAAATGATCCCATTAAATAAACCGCTGCGTGAGCTACGGAACTATATGCAATTAATTCTTTAACGTCTATAGTTCTTAAGGTACTAAAGCTAGCATAAATAATAGTTATTACACATATAACGTATATAAGTGGTGTGAAATACATTGAGGCTTTAGGTAGTAAAGGTAATATTAATCTGAATATACCATAAAGACTTAATTTCAACACTACTCCCGCTAATATAATACTTCCAGATAGTGGAGACTCAACGTGAGCTTTTAATAATCAAGTATTTAAGAAATAGATCGGTGTTTTAACAGCAAAAGCTATAAATATACCAACAAATATAAATAACTGAGTATAATAGTTAAAATTTGTTTTATACAATGCATCAAAATCAGTAGTTCCCATGATAGATGACATTGCAAGAATAGATATTAATAAAAATAATGATCCAAAAGTGTGTATAAAAATAGGTAGAANACTAGCTCTAACTTTATTACTTGAACCGAATAATCCTATTAATATGAATAAAGNGGGTAATATACTTTCAAAAAAGATATAGAAAAGTAATACATCTAATACTAAGAAAACTGCTAATAATAATGTTTCTAGTAATAAAATAATTATTACAAATGATCTTACATTTTCTGAAATTGAATTTCAATTAGATAACAGTGCAATAGGCATTAATATAGTAGTTAAAATTACAAAGTATATAGATATACCATCCACACCTAGATAGAAATCAAAACTACTTACTTTATGATATTCTTGAACAAATTGAAAATTATTACTACTAAAATTAAATAAGATAAATACAATTAATGAAACAAACAAATTAACTATTGATGTAACTAAACCAGTTAGTTTAATTTGTTTTATATTCGAGTGTGAATTGTCATGATACATTGTTGTAGTTATTAAAAATAAACCTGCTATAGGTATTAACAATAAAAGCATAAGTAACATAAGATATAAATAAATATGTATAAAAATTTACCTGTTTAACTGACCACCCATTAAAAATTACTAAATATTTTTAACCTTTGAGTAGTCATTAATCCCCACTATGGTGGGAGGGGTGGGATACGTAGCCGGACTAAATAAAATAATCTTTTAGAAAGAAGATTATTTTAAGTACACCATACACATGTGTATGGTGAAATAAATTCTCACCCGAGACTTGAACTTGGACAAAGATATTAGGAATATCTCGTTCTACCTTTAAACTAGTGAGAGTATTAGTACTTACCTTAAAAATAAAAATTTTTAACGCGGAGCGATCGCTTCGCGATCGAAGGTACAAAATTAATGCCACAAAATAAAGGTTAGACTATAATTAATTATAAATAAACTAAAACGCTTCGCGATCGCTATTTTTTTTATTATTTTTGTGCTTTATCTTGTGTAGCTAATTCAATTAAACTGTTTTCTAAAAGACTTACTAATGGCACTATAATTAAGAAGTGTGAAAAGTAAAGTACAGTAGAAATTTGTCCAAATTCTATGAATGGTGTTTCAACGTGTTTTGCACCTAATTGCATTAAGATTAAGAAGTTAGCTATAAATATAAAGAAGGCTATTTTACTTAATGGTCTGAATTGTATACCTCTGCTTCTACTTAAATCTGTGAAAGGCATAGCTAATAATATTAAGATAGCTGAGAACATAGCTATAACACCTAATAATTTGTTAGGTATAGATCTTAATATAGCATAGAATGGAAGAAGGTATCATTCCGGAACTATAGCAGGTGGAGTTTGCATTGGGTTAGCCATAATGTAGTTATCACTATCACCTAACACATTAGGCATAAAGAAAACAAAGATTGATAATACTATAATAAATAAGAAAATAGTAATTAAATCTTTAAATATGAAATATGGAGCAAAAGGTAATCTATCGTAGTTACCTGATACACCTAATGGGTTACCTGAACCAGCACTATCGTGTAGTGCGATTAAGTGCATTAAGGCTAATGCAGCTAATACGAAAGGTAATACGAAATGTAATGCAAAGAATCTGTTTAAAGTTGCATTGTTAACAGAGAAACCTCCTCATATAAATTCAACTATATCTTGACCTACTCAAGGTATAGCACTCATAAGGTTAGTAATAACTGTAGCACCTCATAATGACATTTGTCCGTAAGGTAAAACATAACCTAAGAAGGCTGTAGCCATCATTAATATAAATATTACAGTTCCAATTGTTCAAACTAATGTTCTTGGTGCTCTGTATGATCCATAGTATAAACCTCTTCCAATGTGTAAGTAAACTATGAAGAAGAAAGCTGAAGCTGTGTTTGAATGTAAGTAACGAATTAATCATCCATTATTTACATCACGCATAATATGCTCAACTGAATTAAATGCTTCTAATACACTAGGATTGTAATGCATTGCTAAAGTAACACCTGTAACAATTTGTATTACTAAACAAAATCCTAATAGTGAACCAAAGTTTCAAAGGTAACTTAAATTTGATGGTTGTGGTGAATCAACTAAATATCCATTAGCTAAACTAATAAGAGGGTGACTTTTTAATAATCTCATTTTAATATGTTTATTTGTATATCTGAAGTTTTTCTAATAATCTGTTCTATCCTTAGTGGATAAATTTGCCTAGTATTATAACGCTTGCGCGAAAAATAAATTACAGGGTGGCGTACCCTAAAAATTAGAATATAAAAATTTTAGTTTTTATTTTAGTGGTGTAATTTTTACATTTTTTCATAAAAGAAAAAGCTATTACATTACTAATGTGATAGTTTTTTTAAGCTTATTTCTTTTAAATTATTCTTTTTATACAACCAATTTTTATTGTATCTTTTAAACGCAAAGCGAAAATGAAAAACATTAAAGTCTTTTTTAATGATTTTTTTGTATAATTATTATAATTAGTCAACTATATCTAAACCGGCTTTATTATTTGCCATGTGACTAAATAAATTGTGTATGTGATCTTGATGATCCCTATTTAATAAATTTCATATATGAGGATAAGGCAAATTTTGGGTGGACTCTACACCCAAGCGCGTTAAGCTTTCCTTGTCCGTAAGTATGCCATATCTTACTAAGTAAGTAAGATAGTCCACTAAGTTATTGCTATTATTTATATCTGCAAATACACCGTAGGGTATTCTATAGTTTAAGGGTATAAACCTTTATAATTAGTAATCCCAAGCTCGTACAGTAAAGAAGTGTAATAACTGAAAAATTGCAATTTTTGAACCCTTCATCGCTATTACAAACACAGAAAAAGTTCCGCCTATATAGTCAACCGCGTGCAATATAGTGTAATGCAACTGATCCATAATTAGTGCAAAATTTTAGTTAATTAAACTTTTAACTACCACGAACAAGTGAAATGTAAAGTCACCATTTTTCAATTTTTCTATTGTGTAATCTGGCCTTCTCATAGAAACAATCTGAGTTTGCTCTGGTGTAATTAAAAATTTATCTATTGGAAAGTAATTATGTAATAGACCAGTAGTCGCGGAACTAGTTCGATGTTCATAGGTGTTACCTTCATAAATACGATGCAAAGCTCTTGTTATAGTTGTAATGTAAAAATATTTAATAAAAAAAAATAGTTAGAGAGATATATGGTTCTATTAAATATGTAATTGTAATTATATGTAGAGTAAGATTCTTACAGCAAAACCCTACGTGAAAAGACATAATATATACGGCTTAATAAGCTTTTTTAATAAAACCGTAAATAAGTACGCAAGGGGATGATAATTTATTTATATAAAAATTTCATCACTAATGAAATTTATAAGGCATAATAATCATTTTTATATTAATTTTTTTTTAATGCTGTTAAGCAACGTATAATAATAAGAATGCCATCATAAGTGAAAATAAACCTACGGCCTCTGCAAGGGCGAAACCTAAAATAGCGTATGAAAATAGTTGACCCCTTAATGAAGGATTTCTTGCTACACCTAATATTAATGCACCAAATACAACACCAATTCCTACACCTGCACCTATTAAACCTGCGGTTGCTAAACCTGAACCTATAATTTTTGCTGCTTGTATCATACTAATAATATATTTAAATCTAATTAATAAAGGAAACCTCGGTATTAATTTTAACCCTTCGCTGTAATAAAGTCATCGATAAAATCGAAGACTTTATTAATGCTTCGCGCTAGTTCCTGGGTTCCTGGCTCCAGGAAACCTGGAACCAGGGAACCTAGAAAAAAAAATTACCCGAAGAAGGAAACCTTTGACTATTTTATATTGTTATTTTTCTTTTTTAGGGGTACGCCACCCTGCTTTAAAAAATTAATTTTTTTAATCCGAGCGGTCGCTTCGCGCTAAAAAATGGTAAGCATCGTAAGAGCTAGACCTTAAAATAAAAAGCTGCGCTCTTGCTCCGCTCTAGCTCGGTTAGAGCTCCGAGCTACTTACGTTGCCTCCCACACTTCGACCAAAGGTCAAAGTGTGGAAAGGGTAAAAAACAAATATATCTAGTGTATTTATCTTAATAAAATACAAAGATCACCCATAAATGGGTAAATTATCTTTATGTGTATAAGGGATACGGAGGAATTGAACCCCAAATTTTCGATCTGCAATCAAAACGTAAAACCATTTACTCATATCCCTAAAATAATCATACCGGGTAATCATAAAATTTAAATTAGTTTGGGGTCCACCCTAACGGGTGGACCCAAACCTGTGGTACCCTGCGTCAACCTGAGGTTGACGCCATTATTATTTTTTAGGGCTAGCCCTCCCTTAAAAAATAATTACCGCTGGACGACAAAGTTTTTATAATTTTTCATTTGTCGGTAAATAAGTTTTTGAACGTTTTTTATTATCAATAATAGCAAAAAACGCCGGTTGAGGAAAGCGAATACTGGGTTGAAAAGAAAACTAAGATAAAGAATTTTAGCGCGGAACGAGCTTTATTATTTAAAAGAATATATTCTTTTTCTAGCTCCTCGCAGGGAGGAACTTGTCTCCCCCTCTGGGTGCAAGGCTCCCCTCGAGAGAGACTAGCGTGATAATCCTGCTTCGAAGCGTTTCTTATTTTTTTATAGTAATAACTATAGCTCCTACCATCGCCAGTAAAAGAATTATAGATGTGATAATAAGTCACATTGGATAACTAGTGTAAAGAATATTACCTATAGTAGTAATGTGAGATGTCTCTGCTAAATTTCCCTCTCACATTTGAGAACTTACAAATAAGATTTCCTCACTATCTTTAGAAAAATTTTGTGCAAAAATTTCTTTTAAATAATTTCTAAAATTATTAACATCTATAAAATTAGAAAAGTTTATAGATTGGATATTATTATTGAAAGAATCTCCTTTTAAAGGTAATATATCATAAACTGTTGAATTGAAAANAATTCCTATTATAATTGCTAGTGGTATACTATTACTAGTATCAGTTACAAGTTCAGAAATTCTAACGTTTATTAACATTAATATAAACAGGAATAATATAGATACAGCTCCTACATACACAAGTAAATAAGATAAACCTATAAAATTTATACCTAACATCATTAAGTAAGCTGAGATACTTAAAAACAGACCAATTAAAAATAATACAGAAACGATAGGATTTTTACTAATAATAACAAAAATTCCACAAAGTATTGCAACAAAAGAAATATAGATTAGAAAATTATACTTAAATCCATTAGTAAAAGTTTCATTTAAAAGATGTAGATTAAACATATTTAGTACTAGATAATAAATTCTCACCGGAGATAAGTTTAACGAAAAAATTTCGTATTCTTTAAGTTAATGCAACAAATACAAATTTGAGAGCGTATTTGTTATCAAAACACAAAAATAAATAGGGAACCTAATTATTATAATCGCGTACGGGGTAAACGCGTACAAGAGTCGAACTTGTATCTTTGTGTCCGTAGCACAACACTTTAACCATTAAGTTAACGCGCCTATATTCCTATCCAAGACTCGAACTTGGACCCAGATATTAGAAGTATCCTGCTCTACCATTAAGCTAATAAGAGTTTTATTTTAAGACTTCCTCCGGTTAATTATCCATCCACCATGCGCTTTGTAGGAGGGAACACACGGTTAATTAAAAAAAGACTTTAATCGTGGGGAGAAGATCTTTTATTTTTAGCCTAAACCGTCTATTTGCTAAAATAAGATATTACTCTTTATATCTTATTTTTTTTTTTGCATTAATTTTGTACCATCGATCGCTTCGCGCTACAAAATTTTAGGTGATTGCCTTCACCCCATGAAAATTAGAGAGGGCAGAAGATTTTCCCTTTTTTTCCTGGCCTTGTGCCTTGGTTCCTGTCCTCAGGTAACATCGGACAAGGGAACCTAGGAAATATAATTTTATCATTATATTTCCAGGCAAAAACTTTTTTGCTAGTCTTCGCCTGCGCACCTTAAAAAAGATTGATTTATTTTTTTTTACCCGAAGTGTGAGATTCCTCCTGCGAAGCGCATTTCATTGTTTGGTCTCGGAGCGTATCCGTCATTTAAATTAAATAGTGTTTAATATTATAGTATACATAAGCCAGAGGAGAAATTCGAATTCTCATTCTTAATGCATGAAATTAACGTTCTAACCAGTTGAACTACTCGGGCGTTTTATTTAAATTATTTACTTTATGATCGGTCGCTCCGCTGAAATAAAGTCATCGACAAAGTCGAAGACTTTATTAATGCTTCGCAGGAGGAACTTTACCTTAAAAAATCTCGGGTTTTTAATCCGCTTTCGCGGGGAGATTTTTGGTTATCGCGGTGCGCGAAAATAAAAAAAGTCGCGAAAAGAAAGCTTTACTTAATGCAAGTAAAGAAAAAACGATGTAAAATATGTAATAATTATTAATTTATAATTTATGGGGTGGATACCCCGAGTTGAACAGGGAACTTGCTGTGCCACATACAGGTGTTCTACCTATTGAACTATATCCACCTATATATTGTTATATAAATAATCCATATTTATATTATGCGTTATTACGCTGTATAAAAATTCAAAGAAGCTTATATTTAAGGGTTGCGCAAGAGCAGATTACTTAAATAAGAAAAGCATTTTGTATTATTGCTTTCTTATTTTTAAGCCAACGCCATGCGGAGATTGAATAAAGTCTTGATTAATCCATCATTTATTAATCTTCCGCAGGAGGAACTCACGCACCGCGTAAAAAAAAAGATATCCCAAGTATTTTTATGGCAGGGTCGGTTAAGAAAAATATATAACAATTAATCTTTACCCTTTTAAGCAAATAAAAATTCTAAATCTAATATTATGTTGGAGTGATTCGAACACTCAATAGTAAATACCAAAAATTTATGACTTACCGATTAGTCCACAACATATAGCTTTTTTAAACGCGGAGCGATCGCGGAGCGCTACATTTATGTGATAATGCGCATAATTATTTAATAAAACCGCTTTCCAGGTGGAATCTAGGAAATATAATTTTATTCTATTTCCAGGCTGCGATAAAAAGAAATTTTATTGCTAGTTATTCCAGAAAAAGACAGAAAATTTTTTCAAATTAAGGTAAATCCGACTTGAACGGATAAAATTTAAAAATCAAATAGTCCTAAGCTATTCCTGTCTACCAATTCCAGCATTACCTTTTATTCCACTATTACATATCTGTTTTTCATTATTTTTTGCTTCCTGCGCTTTGCAGGAGGAACTATACAAAAAAATCTAGATCTTTTTTTTGTCTCGCTTCGCGCTGGGAAGCAACGAAGTAGCGGTAAAAATTATTAATTTGCCCAAGATAAGATTCGAACTTATAACCTAAGCATCTTCAGAGCTCCGCTCGGCCAATTGAGCTTCTCGGGCGTTTTATCTTTTTACGCTATAGAGAAAAATCATAGAAAGGGGCGCTCCGTTGTAATAAAGTCATCGATTTTGTCGAAGACTTTATTAATGCTCCGCAGGAGGAATTAAAAAAACCTTTAAATGAATAAAACTAATACGTTACTAATGTAATTTAATTATATAATATAAATACCTTAATACCTATTCCAACCTTACAATTTTATATATTAAATGTATTAAGATAAGTATTAAATCTTTAAACTTAGCGGCTACGCCGTTAAGTAATAGCTTAAAAACAGATTTATTTTTTTATTCTCCTTAGTTATTAAATCTTTTTTTTTTCCCTAGGTTTACTTGGTTTAGCATAGCTCCGGCTAACTTTTTATATTCGTTTTCTTATAAATAAGGGTTAATATTACTTTTCCGTACCCTTTCCTCCATAAGTTTATTTAACTAATTCGTAGATTTATTTTTCGCTTAGTCTGGGTTCTCTCCTCTCCGTACCATTGTTATGATTATTATTGTTGTTGTCGTTATTGTTGTTAGTTACATTCTTACTTTAACTAGATTAACCTATAAAGCTTTATATAAAGAAATTAAGAATTTTAATTACATTAATTGATATGATACTAAATAAACCTAGTAATGGTATAACAATTGAATAAATTAAAAATAATATTAATAAGATTTTTCATTTTTTTCTTTAAGCTTTTTCTTTTAAAAGTTAAATAGGTTACACCTAAAGTACTTACACATAAAAGTGTACCGTACAATATATCCTGGATTTTTAAACAAATCAAGTTTTCTTCTCATAGATTACTAATAAACAAAAATATTACACCGTCTAAGACTATTTACATTAAAATTAATAATGTTTTAGATGGCGACGCCTTATAAAAAATAAATAGTTGTACATATTTACATTTTTATTTTATTATTGTTCTTGTAATCATGATAAGAATTTCTCTAATGAAACTGATTCTATCACTATTGGCATAGAACTATGTAAGATTCCACATATTTCACTACATTGTCCATAGAATAATCCTTCTCTGTTAATAAGAACAGAAACTTGATTTAATCTACCAGGGTATGCATCACATTTAATTCCTAATGCTGGACATGCATATGAATGTATAACATCTCCAGAAGATATAATAAATCTAACATGAGTTAATTCTGGTAATATTACTCTATTATCAACTTCTAGCATTCTTAAAGCACCTTCTTCTAAATCAGACTCTGGAACTAAGTAAGAATCAAATTCTAATTCTTCTTCATCTTCATTTAAGAAATCCGGGTATTGGTAACTTCAGTATCATTGGTGACCTTCTACAAATACTGTTAATGATGGGTCAGTTACTTCATCCATTAAGTATAATAGTTTAAAAGAAGGGAAAGCAATTAAAATTAAAATAAGTGCAGGAGTTATAGTTCAAATTAATTCTATTAATGTTCCGTGGTTAAGATATTTGTTACTAATAGGAGATTTGCTAGAAACGTAATTTCTAATAATAGAAACTAATATTCAACTAACACCAAAAAGAATAATAACTAAGTAAAACATAATGTTGTCATGTAATTCTACAAGTGCTTCCATTTGAGGACTAGCACTATCTTGGAAATAAACACCTCATGCTCTAGGTGCATCGCAAATTGAAAAAAAGTTTGATAATAATGTATTCATAATATATAATATAAAAATAGTTTAATCTCTATATATTTTACTGCAAAAGGAAAATTAAATAGTATTTATAGCTATACATTGCGCCTATAAATAATTAAAACATTAAGATCTGCGCATAGAAAAAAATTTTTTAAGCGCTCGCTCCGCGCTGGTATAAAGTTTACGACAAAGTCGTAAACTTTAATGCTTCGCGTTAAATAGATCTAGATATCTACCAATAATAAAAAATAACGGGTTAACGTATGAGCCCTTAAGATGAATCGAACATCTATCAAAATATTAACAGTATCTCGCTCTACCGTTGAGCTATAAAGGCTTATATGTAAATCTTAAAATATTAGTGTTGGCTGGCGTTGCCCTAAATAAATGATAAAGACTTTATTTAATCAATCCTTTTTTACTAACTACCCACACAACGCTTTGCGAGACCAAAAAAAAAGCTAGATTTTTTTGTGTAGAGTTCCTCCTGCAAAGCTAAAAAAAAATTAATAATTTTTTTCTCTAGCCAAAAGAAAGACTTGTCTTTCGCCTTGGCAAGGCGAAGACTAGTTCCTCCTGCGAAGCGTTGTGTTTTATTTATTTTTAGGGCTACGCCCTAAAAATAAATTCCTGGAACGAAATAGGAGAAAAGAGATTCGAACTCTCAAAAGCGTAAAGCTACTGAGTTTACAGCTCAGCCCGTCTTACCAACGATGGAATTCTCCTTTATTATTAAAAGATAATTATCGAGATTTTATCTTTAGATTACATTACTAATGAAATTTATAACCCGAGGATTAATAAAGTCTTCGACTTTGTCGATGACTTTATTTCATACTTTGTTGCAGGAATTTATTTTTAAGGCGTAGCTAGGTTACCCCCTCGCGTTGCGTTAAAAATTAATTTTTTACGCGCGTAGAGTTCCTCCTGCTACGCTAAAAAAAAATATATTTTTTTAAATGCCGCTATTTCTTTAGATAAAAATCTAGTAGAGAAGTATTCTCTTAATCTTCTAGATAAATCTACAGCACTCCCAATATAAACGTCATAATTAGCCATATTATTTCAACGGTATACTCCTGATTTACCTTTATTCGCACTAAGAATTTCTTTCATATTTGTCTCGCAAAGCGCGGGTGAGAAAATTAGCGAACTATCGTGAGAAAAATTGGCCAAATATAAACCAAATATACCAATACCCCTCGCGTTGCGTTAAAAATTGTGTTATCCAAACACATAGTAGGAAAAAATCTGCTTATTTCTTATTATTATACTTAAACATGTCATGAGCCTATAACTGGAATTAAACCAGAATATAGATATATGTAAACATCTATTAACCTCCACAGGGTTTTTTATTTATTATTAATGGGGGGTGTTGTTAATTTTTATTAGTCCCGTGCAATTTCCACTACACGAACCGTATTTCGACTTAACACCAATCAGAGTCACGCATACGAAGATTGCTTGAAAAAATATCATCGCCTTTTTGCGATGAGGTTAGATTAACAAGAAACCAAACTTATTGCACATACTCCTTTCAGCGCCTGACGAGTGGTTAGTACCTATCTGAGATTAAATTCACCGTGATGTGGTGATTCACGATTACTAGTAATTCCTTTTTCATGCAGCCGAGTTACAGGCTGCAATTCATTTTATATCCAATTTTAGGAGATTAGCTCAAATTCGCATTTTCGCCTCTCTTTGTAAAGGCATATGTGGCACGTCTATAGCCCACAATATTAAGGTCATGATGACTTGTCTTGGTCCCTGTTATCACATCCAATATAGCGGTGAACTACTTTATAAAAACAAATAAAGTAAGGGTTTACGTTAATTTAATGGATCTAACCAGAATCTCACGACATTAACTGAAGACAGCCGTGCAACACTTGTACAACGACCAACTGTCGAAGTATTCAAATTGTGGTAAGGTTTTCGAGGGTTATCGAATTAAATAACATACTTCACTACTGGTTTCAGAAACGGTCTAATGATTTCAGTTCCTGCGTTGCCACATTACTCTTGAGGTGGAATGCTTACACTTTCATTTATACACTTACATACGCAAGTCTATAACATTCATAATTCTCTGCCTGGACTACTAGGGTATCTAATCCTATTCGCGACCCAAGCCTTCGTCCCTCAACGTCAGTTTTTACATAAAGGTTTGCTTTTGCTCTTATCCGTCCTATTAGTATCAAAGAATTTCATCTCTACACCAATAGTACTAATATATTCCTCTCACATAAAACTCTAGTATATCTGTTCCCTTTTGGGGCTGGATATGCCGTCTAGTACCCTTTAAACCTAATAAAGATGAATAACACTAGTCTTCCTCGTATTGCCGCGACTGCTGGCACGAGATTTGGTCAAGACATATAGATAGAAAATTGTCATTATCAGTATTCTATCTAGAACTTTATACGACGTAGTCGAAACGTATATGTAAGGCGAACCCTACATAGACTTACCTCCAAGTTGCTGGTTCAGCCGTTAGGCTATTGACCAATATTCCTCACTGCTGTACTATACGTATTGGGGTTTTTCAGACCCAATGTGGTCGATCAACCTCTCAGTTTCGACTACGGGCTTAAGCTAGTTGAGCAATTACCTCAACTACTACTTACCCGGAGAAAATTATAAACATCTTAAAGCGAAAGTTTTCTTTTAGTAACAAACGAAAATTTTCGATGGTTACCTTATAAGGATTTTTCTCCTTACTCTAAGGCAGCTATAACTTCATTTACTCACCTGTACACCACTTCATAGGATTAATCCTATGACGTTCGATTAGCATGTGTCAAGCATTTGGACAGCGTTCAATCAGAGCCATCATCAAACTCAAAATTTTTTTTTCTAGGTTCCCTGGTTCCAGGTTTCCTGGAGCCAGGAACCCAGGAACTAGCGCGAAGCGTTAAATTATAA
>CAIJEN010000012.1:0-215000 GCA_903819635.1 Aureobasidium vineae
ACAGCTCGCCAACACCAAAAGTCGTCACCAAAGCTCCCATGCCCATAAGTCTGCCGTACGCATCAGCCGCATAGCCNNTGGACGCATGTCAACGAAGCTCCCGACTCGAAGAGTACCGAGGTATCGGACCTGCATTCAATTCATTGCAATTGCCAACCCAGTTGATGCCGCAAGGTTCCACATAGTCAAGGGCGACGAGATTGAAGTCTCCGGGTACTCCATGAAGGTCCTTGACACCAAGTTGATGGAGTCGGGTGAACAGGTATTCGGCAACGTTGACTTTCTGGCTGCTCATGGTGGATGTGATGATACTGGGATTGAGACTTCGTTGTGACGAGGGCGGTGAGGTGCTTTGAGTATTTGCGGCTCCTCCGGTAATGGCCTGCAGCAGCGGGGGGGGGGGGGGGGGGGTAGCATCCTTGTCATCGTAATAATGTTGTAGGAAGTGACGGTTGGCAAGCCGATCGTCAGGTCAGACTTCGGTGGAAGGAGCGATGGATGCGGCTTCGATCCGTCTTGGCTGGCGGAACCCGGCCCGTCCTTCTTTCATGTTGCGGGGTTGTTGCAAGGAGAAAGACCAACCCTTGAACATATGAAATCTTCGCTCTCGATGCATGTGCTGGACTGTGTTCAGCTGTACCTTCCTTTATGGGAGCAAAACTGTCTCTCTCCTTCTTCAATTCAGATTCTGTGCCGTTACGCACCCGGCTGCCGACCACCTTCTTTGTAGGGTTCAATCCTCCTTGCAGGTGCTCGCAGTAGGCTGGATAGTATTCGTCTTTGATCCGCGAGAGGACCTTGTTCCAGAGCATAGTCAATACAAACATCGAGAACACACTAGAATTACCGGCTTTACCGGGATTGAATGGCCCCATGACAATCACCCTAGGAGCGCAGTAGGCTATGTAAAAGCTTCAGGTGTGACCAACGACTGTCCAACCGACCACAGGTGGTATTGGCAGTCGTTGATCAAGACCGAAGTTCCGAACATACCTCATGTGTGCGAGAGCAGCGGCTAGCCAGACGACCAGCTGAAGTCCCGCCTCATCTGCACTGCCGCCATGTCGCTTGACGACTATTGGGCATGGCAAGCACATGGTGGAAGTATAAGCATCGGACAGATGGGAAAGCTGCATGTCGCGACCATCGTACTCCTCAGTCATGGTCAGCGCAAAGTCGCACTTTTCATCAACGGGCCCGACGTGCCTGCCGACAGACTCACTGAACTCGACTCAAACGACCGGCTGTGGGGTGTCGATGAAGGCGTGGGCACCGAAATCACACGCTCACTCAAGGCGTGCTGGTGCGTGTCCATACCGTCGCCCAGCATCCTAACCCTCTTCCAGCTATTGCTTTGTTGTCTTCTCCGTTCCTGCTCTTCTTGAAAAATGTCGGCTTTGCGCTTGAGCATGCGTTCATGCAGCGGCCCGAGCATTGGGGAGGCGCGACGAGAGGGGTGTTCGGCAGCATTGTCGACGTCGTTTGCCTCGGCAGGTGCGTGATGCTTGTCCGAGACTCGACCCCCGTTGCTTCCTCGAAGAATCATAAGAAAGAAATACGCGGCCAAGATTTTGCGGGACGACGTTGCCTGGACAACCACAACAGCTCGACCTTGATGGGCTGGAGCCTCGACTCGTCGCTCCTGCCCGCTCGAGACCTGAGTCCTTTGTGTTCCTGATATGTCACATTCGTTGAAGCTCGATGCAGCAAACATCATGTGGGCTCTTGACCATCAAGATGCCAAATGTCCACTAGAAGAATTACTTTACTGCATCGGTTCACCATGATCGACAGTGTATGGAGATTTCTTCGCCCTATGTATGCCCGGATGACCACGGAAACGTTCACGCCAAATCCCACCGCATCGATCTCAGCCTTTTTTGGTGGCTCTTGGTCAATCAAGGAGATGCAGTCTCGAATGGCTACCACAAAGACTGTCTTTGTTGCTATCTCGGTCCGACGAGTTCTGGGACGCTCGCGAACCATACCACCCTGCTCCTGGGTTTTCGATCGAGATCGCACTATCCTGGGCTCCTTTACTATCCTTGGAAGCGTACACAATGTTCCTTATGGTAATACAGTTATCGTCTATGAAGGTGTTTGTGGCATGGCACTCGTCGATAAAGCCGGCGCCTTTCGATCGAGATGTGAGCGATTTTGTCTCACAGGCTTGGTAGTTCATCTTGTCCTGGTTCTCAATCAGAGATTTGAGGTGGAGGTGAGAGAGACTGCAGACGGCTTGGGCAAGGACGGCAATAGCCTGGTTCGCTTGGGGACGTGTTGCACAAGACATATCCTCCACGAGGGACTCAAAAGAATTCAGAAGACGGTGCTGCGGATTATCGAAGATCCAGCCGGATTCCCTGGTGCGGAGGGAAGGTGTTGTTGTGCTTGTGCCCCTAGCAACAGGATCACGTCACGTAGACACCGATGTTTCGACTGGACGACTTCTCCGTTCACTGTCTTTGAACGCGCGCACACCTGTTCGTCATTCTCTCATCAAGCACCCTCCCTCTCGTCAACAGCAGCTCGATCTGGCTACAAAATCGTCACAACATAGCGGAGCTGAGCAGCCTCGTCACCGCGGCCTCAGCAATGGTCCAACCCAGAACTGCCACGCCTGGCTCGCGCACTGTCAAGCTGCCACAAGAGATTATCGATATGATCTCGGACAGTGCTACCCTCTTCTCCCTCATGCGCGTCGATAAAGCCATGTTCAAGCTCGCGGTGAAGATGTTTCATAAGCCCACGACTTTTGACATGGTCACCAGATTGCCAGGCATCCACAATGGCCGTCGACAGATTTATGCAAGTCATATCCAGGCCCTGAAGCTCGGCGTAGGTCCTGGTAGCGTGGTGCCTCTTCTCTGCGGCGTTGATTTCCAAGCACTCAAGCATCTCACCATCACCTACGATGCCCCACACACTGTTTCGACGCCCCTTTTCCCTCAAGTGGGCTGCCATCTGGAGCTGGCCAAATCATGGTGCCAACCCTAGAAGAAGTCACTCTTGTGTGCGCAGAGCAGGCCACTGGCACCTTCACGACATGCGATTTCTTACCACTCCTTGCTAGTGGTACCCCCACCTTCGCACTCTCAACCTGAATGCCAAGATCATGACCATAGATCCCAGAGCTTTGATCAAAGTACTCGAGACCTGCAAAGAGTCGGAAAGCCTCGCACTCGGTGCCAGTGCGAGCTACTACACACCCACACCCTTGATCAGCGATGACGCCTTTGCCGCCATCATGGCTCAACCTCACCTAACATTTCTTCGCCTGGCGTGTTCCATTCCCTTTCCAACGGTCGGCAAGGCTTTGCACCCAGCATACAAGCCCGGTTTCGACAATCTCACCGAGTTGTGTTTGATGTCCAGAGACAGCACCGAACCCATCATCGAAATTCCACCACACATGTCGCATCTGCAACGCCTCACAATCTTTTTGAGCGGCCGCGCCAATGTCTTTCCTGTCTTGTCTCGTTTGACAACTCTTACCAACCTGAGCATCCACTACCGAGACGGCATCGAGCTTGGCCGCGCCGACATCGAAGCGCTTTACGCCCTGAATAACCTCACTCATCTGCATCACCTCACTTGCTTCGAGGATGGTCCACCTCCTTACAATCCCAACAATGCTGTTCCCCCAACACGCCCTACAGACCTTGCGTACTCGATAAGCTGGAACATGTACACTTCGGCGTCGAAAACCCCTCAGTCTTTGAAAGACAATTGGTCACTATCGCCCGTGCTGCTACTAGAACCAAGTACCTGAATGTCACTGGTCCTTGCCTCGACCTCTCTTTCTTGACGTCCATCGATATGGTACTCTTTCCTGAGCTGCTGGACTTTTCCGTGGACATGGATTATGTGTACGATCCCACCATCAGTGGAATTTCCGTGTAAGCTATTATTTTCTTCCGTGTTCGCTTGTCAGAACTGACTGAATGTTCGATAGAGCGGAGAGAAATATGACAGCCGAGATGATCTCCAGGCACGCTCCTAAGCTTGGAACGCTTGATTGTGGTGACCTCGAGGTCAACAATGCTTGGAAATCGCTGCATGGGATCAGTCAAGATTTCGATTGGTCCAACTGCTTTTCTGACTACTCAATGCTACTCAAACAGCACCCTAGGACTGGTGGCCGTGGGTGAGAGCCGGAGCGGTGTACTACCGACGTCGCTGTCTCGCATGTACCAAGAAGTCAAGAACACAAGGAGTTGAGCACCGGGCAGTCACAACATTGGACTGTAAGACCGCGAAGGTAGCGTTGGCGGGACAAGAGGCTGAAGAGTAGGACATGAGGCATTGTCCCAACGTAACCAGCGGTAAGGAAATCTGGCACACTCAGATTGGAAACAGATACTTTTCGTAAACACATAACCCATCATCCTCCACTGCTACCTACAATGCCTTCGCAACAGTATCCATCTTCTTCCTAAAGAAGCCGCCTTGCTGCTCTACATCCATACCACTGGAGTACATATCCACCTCCTTGCCATGACTGACCACATTACTCAATCCCTCTTCATCAGGCTCTGGTGCCTCCAGCCATCCACCCACAGGGTTAGGTGCTTTGACTGGCGAGATCAGACAGAGCACATAATAAACACCTCCACTAACAATGAAACCAGTAAAGAAGTTGAGCCGGTAGATGTACGTGGCGCCAATAGGCACAGAAGCACCACAAGCGCCAGCAAAGCCCACCACATTGATGAGGATACCGCAGATATAGGCAACATAGCCACGCCACTGGATACCGAACTTGCCATAGTAAGGTCCGTTGACATCTGCGCTGTACAAATCGCGAGCTTGAAGGTATCCCTTCCTCACTGCATAGTAATCGATAATCATGGGTCCAGCGATGGCAGACAAGAAGACCGAGTAAGCAGACAGATACGTGGTGAAGGTGCTCGATCCAGCGACAAACTGCCAAGGACAGATGACGATACCAATGACTGCGCAGATATATCCACCTCTGCGGATATTGACGTAACGAGGCAGTAGAGCGGTCAAATCTGTACCAGCAGAAATGGAGTTTGCAGCAATGTTGGTGCCGAGTTGAGCGACTACGAAGGCCGCTGCAATAAGGAAAACTCCTGCTCTTGCGCCTGCGCTGCCGTGTCCGTGTTCGGTGATGAATGCTTTGAGGAGCTCGAGCGGGTTCCACACGGCGCCTAGTTCGGGATAGATGACTGCTGAGGCGGAGCCAACGAGGATGCCGATGAGNNAGGTAAGTCCGAAGCCCAGAGGAATGGTGATGAATTGAGGTAGCAAAGCATCGCTAGGTTTGCTGGCGAAACGGGAGAAGTCGGGATCGTTGACGATGAGGGTCGCAAAGTTGGAGACAGAAGACATGATGCCAGTGATGACAGCCCAAGCAAGCTCAGAGCCATGAGCTGTTGCGGGTTGATGGATGATCTTGCCTGCGCCACCTGCTCTTACAAGTGCCCAGATGAGGAAGGCAATACCAGCTGTAGGTGCCACGACAGCTTTGACAGTGAACAAGTGGCGGACTTTGTGGACGGGAAACCAAATGAAGGGAAGGGAGCCAGCCCAGAAGAGGATAAAGCCGATGAGGTAGTTGACGGTGCCTCCCAAGGCGATCTCCTTGGTCAAGGAAGGCCGTGTGCCGAACGAAGGCCATATGGCGAGGATCATGAGGTAGACACACTCGCCGCCGATCCAGCCTTGTACACCATACCAGATACTNNAGTGGCCTGTCAGAGGATATCATCGAGGGCAGCGGTTTTAGACTTACCATGCCATCAGGGCGCGGTTCAAGACTGGCCANNGCGAACCAAAGATACCAAAAGACGCCCTGTTCATGACAGGGAAAGAGATGTGGTACACAGCGCCAACGCGACCCGTCAAGCAAATGAAGAAAGCCGCGATACTGTAGCCGACNNCCTGCGATTTTCATCAGCAAGACAATCACCCAAAACATAGGTGATCGACCTACCAGACACAAATCCATGCCTGCCACCAAGACAAGCCGATATCAAGCGAAGAAGCAGCGATCATCCACGTGTTGATGTTGAACGAGTCGGCAATCCAGAAGCCAACAAAGTTGAATGCCCTCCACTGACGCCTTTCAGGCTCGACGATCTTCAAGTCATGGTTGGTGAGGAACAATTCCTTGTTCGACAGACCGCTCTCATGCTCGACCTCCTATACAAGAGTCAATGGATTGCACTTGAGTCAAGCATAGCATTCGAGTACTGACAATTTTTCGCAATAACGATGGCATGATTGTTGTGTGTCGGAGACGGAAAAGAGCGGCAAACACTCATGGTTATATGCATATCATATTTGCCATGAGACGTCGTAGAGATAAGACGACCCTTGACAGGGTCAATGCGCAGCAAAAGGATGGGGATGTGGCTTGCAGGATGATCTCCAAACCTTAGATAAGGATGTTTTTGCTGATTTTTCTTTCATGTCGCTCTAGAAGGCGAGGATAGGGTGCGGGTCCTGTAAGATCTCTATACAGACCTGCAGAGACCAATCTCGAAGCTGGATCGTCGAAAGAGACCGCAAGACAGGCGTCGCATGCAGCTCCGTGGAACGTATCAAATTACGCAAGCAGGTGAATAAACCTAGGGGCCGACAAGCCAATAGATCGTTGTTTCGACATCAATTGGCTCAAGATACACAAGCAACTTGGCTGGTTGGTGTATCTGTCTATCTCTGTTGATTTATATAGCGATATAGATGCGCCGGGCATGTTACTCGATGTGATCGAGTCAAAACCGGGGGACAAGGTTTGCAGTCAATGAATAGAGTTCATGCGACATCTGCCGAGCCCGAGGGCCCTTATCTCGGAGATCTGGGGAGGTGACGGCAAGCGACTCGATCCGACCGTGGTAGGAGCTCTTGGACCACATGGACTTCTTCTAGACTCCTCTGCTCCTATACGCTAGTTTGCCAGTCTTCTCACTCTTCAGGTGCAGTGGTCCCATATTGCCGTTCACATCACCGCCCGGTCAGATTTGGCCAAGTCTTTTTGTCGAGGGTACCACCCTGCCCTCGACAATTCTCGCATCAAGATCTTGTTACCCGCTTTGAGGAGACAGCAGTTCTATGATTGTCTGATACAAAGTACGGAATAATGGCTTTGTTCATCATGGGTTGATGCAACTTGTCGTTTCCTCTTACCAGCGTTGTTGTGCTGATTCACTTCGCTATTGGCTCGGTCCTTCTGCTTGTGACTTGATTCCAGTCGCAAGTAAATCAAACCTCGTCATGTCGATCACAATACAAATCTACTCTCAACCAACCATTTCCTGCTGGATCAGGCGGGCAAGTGAATAATTGGTTTTCGATCTCAAGTCAATAAGACGAGGATAACACTCGTTGAGAATGAGCTCCTGCCTGTAACACAAGATGAAAGTTTCAAGAGTCGGCTGCCAAGCATGCATCACACTTACTGTTCCGTGGAGCCTTCAGCATCGAGAATCTCATGGACCTCTAGGGTCTCCAAGTTGGCAAATGGTGTCTCTGCGAGTCGAGAGATATCATCTAGACCATATGATGCACTCGACAACGTCAGCTCTTTGAGGGCAGGATAACTTGATGACAGTTTGCATAAGGCAGTAGCAAGCCCTTCGCCAACGAAGTAATCATCTTCCTCTCGGTCGAACTTGAGCCGCTCTAGTGTCTTGTGAGACCCGAACAAGCAAGTCAGATCATCTGGGGAGATGGCAGATCCATCAATTCCCCAGGTATAGTCGGATATCAGCGTGAAGCTCTTTAGCTTCATCGATCGCGCGGGTGGACCGATGAAGACGTGACTCGCGCTTGCTATAATCTCAAGATTTTCTTGTTTGCAAGCGACGATATCCATCCCGTGGCAGATGCCAAGGCTCAAGAACATCAGATAGAGGCGAGGTCCTTTCCACCCATGTTCACCCGCAGGGACCTGTTGCGCAGTCTATCACTACTCTTCTGTAGGAGCTCAGGGGCTCAGGGGAGTACTGCATGATTACTGCAAATGCATGTGTTACTATCGTAGACCATACACCCAACCATGACTCACTATCTAGATCCTGGAACCGCCTCAACCATCCATAAAGCCAGGACTGGCAGCACATATTCGTGCATACCTACCATGCCATCCCTCAAACTCACTCGCCGCCTACTTCCCACCACCAACCAAACCCTCCATCCTAACACTCTCCCTTGTGATTGCACCCCTATGCCTCTTCTCCGTGATGACATACTCCCTACACAAGAACCCAACACCAACAGTACCACCAGGTCCCACGCTAACTGTCGCCACAGCTAGACCAGCAAAAATCGTGATACAGCTGTGATTAATCATACCAGCAGCCTTGGCATCCCAAGCAAAGTACAGCAACCAGAGATATGCTGCCGAGACGAAGAGAAGAAAGCTCCATTGCATGATATCCGAGACGAAGGTATGGACATTGGTGACAGAAGTGGGCAAGTGCTGCGGCAGGAAGACCTGATGTAGCGGGGTTGGAGCAGTGATCAGAGTGTATACCCAAATCGGCGTCGAGATGAGTGCAGGAATACCGACAGTGTATCTGATTGTCGAGACATCTCGCTTCGGCGCGTGAATCTTATCTTGATCAACGGTATCCTTCCAGATCTTGCTAATGGCGAACTGGGCAAGCGAATGCGTGATTGGAAACAACTGCCAGATCTGAAGCCATGCCTGGCGTTGGGAGACTTCAGGCAAAAGGTAGCTTTGCAGTAGCGGAAGATAGTAGACCATGAGTAGGGAGGGCAGGATGGCGCGAGTGTACTTCATGTTGGTCAATCTCATGTCGATTGATCTGAACGAGTCGATCGATGTCAAGACCCAGTAGACAAAGTAGTACAGAGGCGCCATCATGCCAGTGCCTTTTTGTTGGGCAAAGAGGGCAAAGAAGCCAGGTCTGTAAATATTCAGTCGAGCTCATCGAGTGATGTTGGAGACTCACAGCTGAACAGGTATCAAAGCGTTGCAGCAGCGGATGGCCTCCAAGGACCAGATAGCAAGAATGACACCGAAGTAAGCGAGGTAGCTGGCTGTGCGAATGCCTGCAGCAGGGTCGGAGTTGGCAGATGCGGACATGTAGACATCGTCCAGGGTGGCAGANNGCTGGGAAGTATCAGAGATAGAACAGACCTTGGATCACAGTACATACCTGTTGTTTTGTCCGCCAAAACCTAGGATGTTTTTGGGCAACGACGAAAAGGTGAGCGCAGCATAGTATCCAGCAGAGTTCAACGCATCTCCAGTATCAGCGATCAGAGTAGAGTTGACAATACGGTAAGCATATGCGAAGATAACAAGGAAAGGTGAGGCAAGCAAAGCTCTGACAANAAGATTCTCCTTGTTACCTTGGCCTTGTTCGGAGTTGAACGGCATATGACCCAATAGAGAAGCCTCGGGCGGGAGAAGATAGTCGATCTTAATTGCTCCCACGGAGATGTCACTGGTGAGATATTNCCAAAAATCGCCCAATACGTTCAAGCCGTACCTAGCAANAAGAGCGTGGCCCCATGTTGCAAGGGCTTGAACGTGAGTGAGGAAGTTTGATGCTTCGATAGCAGCTGCAGCTCTGATTTCACGACTTTTCTGGTAGTGTTGAAGGCAAGCGACGATTTGTTCCTGGGTTGGGCGTTGTCCATTGGATTTGTCTGACAGCTTCTCGATCGAGTTTGCAAGCGCGGCAGCACTTTCAATTGCCGCGTTGCCGCCAAAGCCNNTATAGTGTCGTCGGTATTTTCTCGACATGGTTTTCGTAAGTAGAACAAGTTTACCGGCGTTGGGCGTCATCTTCTGGGCAGAGTCACCAAGGCATGCTATGCGGCCCCATGTCCAAATCTNTATTCTCATCAGCAAACCACTCAGCAGTGTCAAGGCCATCCAACATACTTTGTAGGTGGCGGTCTCGATGCCAACAAGCGTGCTGGAGACACTGTNTTTGTGAAGATCACGAAGCGACACTTTGTCTGTAATCTTCATGTCGCCATGACGCTCGGCATACTCGATCTCGTCTGCTTCGGTGTACTTTGGAATGTTCGGATGCTTGTAGGTCTTGTCCATCTTCTCAAAGACAAAGTAGCAGGTTCAGTCGTTCTTACCGACAATAGCCATGGTGCTACGCTTTACGTTGTAGCCCACATCAATGTCACCAGCGGGTAGACCGGAGGAAGAAGACGTGATGCCGTAAAGACATTGATACTGACTTTCGAGNNAGCTGAGATGGAATTCAGCACTGCTTGAGTGTGGACCATTAGACGTCTTACGATTCTTGTCGTTCTTGACAAGCTCTGGGTCAACTTCATCTATAAGCCGCCACATTTCGCTTCTTGCCTTGGAGTTGACTCCATCAGCGCCAGCCAGTATATCACCCATGTAAAAAGTGCCGTCATCGCAGATCACTGTGACGCCACTTGAATGTTGGCGAACCATGGTGAGATTCCTGCAAAACAAGACCTTGCTCTTGTCCTTAAGATTGTCGTATAGGACTTGAAGGATGTTTTGTCGGTCGCTGAACCCGAAAGCGTAGCCGCTTCNTACAAGACAATTAGCTATCAACAGTAAGAGCAGGAGAATGTTTCTCCTATACCTAGCCTTCATGAGTTGAGATACAGTCGAAGCCTTGGCAAGGAGCCGACCATTCTTGTCACGGTCGTGCATCCATACGATTGGTTCCTTTTGCGATCAGCAGATGGAAAGATCTGAGATGTCGGAATGATTTACCACACACGCGTAGAGAGGTTCGCTGCAACCAAGCTGGTCCAGGATCTGCAGATGATGAGTATTCAGCGGCGAGGATTGGAACGAGGTTGGCCGACTGACCCTACATCCGTTGGAGAGAATGCCGATGGAAGCACCGACCTGAGGTGCTATACTTTNTCTTCGCTCGAGGAGGACATAGTCGATGTCCGCTTGNNCTAGAAACATTGTTACACGGTGTTTGTTGGCAGAGTCTAACAGACCTACTTCAAGCGCATTCGCGAGGGTCAGACCAGCAATACCACCGCCGGCGGTGATGACTTTCATCGCAGTTGCCATGATTTGAAGGGATGTCTACGTGTAACAAATCACTGATGAAAAAATGCGAGAGACGAGAAAAGATGAAAGGGCAATGCACGAGGATAAAAGAACGGGTGGCACGGATGTGTAGGGAATACATGTCGACGGTGCTTACCTCAGACCCTGACAGGAATGGAAAATGATAGGACTAGTTCGGCTTGTAGAGAGAGCGCTTACCTGCTGCTTGTGTGAGACCCACCTTGGGTTCTAGGACAGAATCCAAGATGCACCGCGTGCTGGACATGATCGAGACAGGCAAGATGGCGAGTGCCGATTCAATCAGAAAGAAGGTGACAGTTCTGACAAAGCGAGCGATGCGGCCAAGACTTGTAGATCTGAAACCAGAGGTGCATGAGGAGGATCTTGATCCATGAGTGCATGGACCTAAGTCTTGATCGGTGTGGGCACAGGCAAATGTCAGATGCCAACAAGCATTTTCGCAAGGGGAAGGGTGAGGTTGACAAATCACGGATCTGAGGCAGGAAGAGGGACGGACGTGTATATCTCAAAGCGTCCTGTAGATAGCGATGGACAAAGAAAGGCTTCGGGCATAGAGTCAAAGAGGCAGGGGCGGGACTGCCAGTGCCAAGGAATGGGTGGGTCGGGAAACTCCGCGTTTTTGGAGCGACGCGCGCCCTCGGCCAGCGAGNNCAAGACGCAAGTCGCGACTGCCAGGAAGGAGCGACATCCAGGTAATACCCAAGGAAGGAGCGACTGTATGCAGCAAGAGGCGTGGATCGGCACACTGAGGAAGGAGCTGCTGCACGCGTCAACGGATCAACAACCCTCGGCCGACACTTCCATACCACCGTCAATACAGGTCTCCATACCAGACGACAGCATGGCCGACCTCTCGGCGCTGCCCGACCCCACGCCCGAGACACTGCCTATCATTGACGCTGTCGACCACAACGAAGGAGATGTCAGCGACGCCAACGACAACGACGCCGACAACGACAACGACGGCGACGACAACGATGCCGCCCCCTCAACATACAAGGTCGTCTGTGAAGCAGCCCCTCCTGAGCGGCGCTTCCCTTCGTTCGAAGCAGCCATAGAGTTCGGCAACGCGTGGTCGCGCGACAACGGCTTCGACCTGGTGCGCATCAACAAGGGCAAGCAGGGCCGCAACCCTCAAGGTGTCACGTACAAGTTCCTGTGGGAGTGCAAGCGCCACGGCAAGCCCGCCAACACGCGCAAGCTGACCCCCGACCGCCGCCAACGTGCTGCTCGAGGGTCGGTCAGGATCGGCTGTCGCATGCGCATCGTCCTCGTCGCCGTCGAGCCCCAAGTGCCGCAGGGCGAGTGGCAGATCCGGCACTGCGGGCGCAACGGGCACAACCATGGGCCCGACAATGCAGAGTCGTTCCCCGCCGTACGCCGCCGCACGCGCACGCACGAGATGGACGTCTTCATGGCCACGCAGCTGCGCCAGGGCCTGTCGCGCTCAGAGACGCTGCAGCTCGTGCGCCAACACTGGCCCGACGCGCTTGTCACTCGCCAGGACATTGGCAACTTTGCAAAGACGTTTGCCCAGAAGATTGGAGCTTCCCGACTGACGCCCGAAGCGACGCCAGACAATTCTCCCATGCCTCCTGTATCTTCTGCTTCTGTCAATGTCGCCGCCAATGCACCTCACAATCCTCAGCATGCCCAGCTCCAGCACCCCCAAGCTCAGCCGTCTCTGTCTCATCCACGTCAGCATCCAATGCAGTCGCTCGGCATGCCGCTTCAACAGCCAAATCCTGAAGCCACGCGAGCTGCCTACCAAGCTGGCTACCAGGCTGCCGTTGAACAGCATCGCATCAACAGTGACCTCAACCATCGTGTGCAAGCCCTCGAAAGCTCCGTTCAAGTACAAGACCGCATCGCTTCNCTCGAACAAACCGTCAACAACTTGACTCAACTCATCATGAGCGCTTACATGCCTCATATCCAGCATGCGCAGTCTTGATCATTTTTTTGCACAGGGTCGGCTGGAGTTTGCTCGGCGTTTTGCCTTTTGCTGTGCGTGATACCCACATGGTTTTTCTCTATCTATTCTTTTTCCTCTTCGTTGCTCTGCTTGCAGTATGATTCATCAAAATCAATCGGTTTCCTACATTCATCCCTGTCCCCGTCCTTGTCCTCAAGATCCACGCTCATTGGCTCAGACCCCACCGCTTGGCAGACCCCGGCGCTAAACAGCTACTGCTACCAACTTCGACTGCAGCTTGCTCTTCCTCTTCCCTCTTTCCAAATCATGTTGAGTTGATTTTCGCCAAGAGAACATGTCCGCTGCCGAGCAGGTCTTGTCTCTACCCGAGATTTTAACCTTGGTAATTGAGGACCTGGAGTTTGACCGTGCAGCTCTGTATTCGGCACACCTGGTCAACACGACCTGGGCTCGGTATACTCACGAAGTGCTCTGGCGCAATGCCCCTCTCTCCTCTCTTGCCGCCATTGAACCTTCTCGACAGCAGCAATATGCGAACATGATCCGCGTCTCCTTTTCCTGGACTCGATGGTACCCGGCTGAGCTGGACAACTTATCCTTCCCATCACTCGAACGGTGTCTGTTCGAAGCGGGAGACCTCCTCAATCTCCCCGACTTCCACCACTGCATACCTCCGTCCTTCAAATCTCAACCACAGTTGCTCGACNNATGGTTCAAAGGCGCAGAGGCCCCAGAAGATACTCATCGCCTGCGACGACAAGGCCCGTTCGAGGACAAGCTCGACCGTCGTCAGGCTCCGCACAGGGCTTTGACAAGAGAGGCTCATTCGTTTCGTATTCATGGCCCAGAGCTGCGCTCGCTCCTTGACTGCAGTGAATACCTCGGCGAAAGCGCTCGCAAGGAAGCTGGTAGAACTCTTGCTCGCTTGGCTGCTCATGATCTCTATGAAGAACTTTGTGTCTGGAAACTCTGGATTGGCTTGGAGTCCATCGATGTTCTACTGTCCACGAACCGCGATCGGCCTATATTTCCGAACCTGAAACATTTCGGGGCATCCATTGAGTTTGATGCGGCGGCTCTTCTATTCAGACATTTGCCTCCAACCCTCTCGAGTCTCTACATCCGTGAGGGATTATCCGAACCTTGGTTTCACCTTGTGTCCGTCTTCACAGGGCTCGAACATCTGACTGTAGAAGGTTGCGACTCCGTACTCAGCATGTCTTCTGTTGTGCCTCTGGGCAAGTTGCATAATCTTCGTAATCTAGTGATCGTGTTGAAACATCCAGTCCGCGATTATGGCGTTGGCAGGAGGAGGACCCAGGACACGCCATTCACCGATGACGATTTTGCAGCCATGACTTCTGGAATGCCTCTTCTGCAAAGCCTCGAGCTCAAACTACCTTGTGAGCTCTCACTGCCTGCTCTGACATCATTGGCCATCAATTGCTCCTCATTCACGACTTGCCACTTGTCTACTGAGATCGATATACATGGCTGGGGGAGTNNGGCGGGAGATCCGAGGTTTCCAAAACTAGAGACCCTCAGCTTGAGCCATGGAGAGCATGTGGATCCATGGGGTGACACAGGTGATACAACCAGGCAAACAATGGAGTCCGTTCATGACTGTGACAATGTCGGTGTCGTTGTGCGGCAATGTCCAAACCTTTCCCGATTGCACATGCAGTACAAGGATTATGGTATGTTCGAGCTGGGACAGGTCAGAGCTAGGGCAGGTCGGCATGGATGGAGGGATATTGTCCTGAGCAGTGCTTTCTGAGGTGTAAGAATGGTAGGTAGATGAGTATGCATACACTAACTGTCTTTGCCTTCTCTTGCGCGTAACCTTGTAGCATTGAGGAAAGCACTTTTGGTGTTGGAGTTGCCGTCGCTTCTTCTTGCACGTCAACCAAAATCTTGGCATTGTCAACTACCAACAACAACATTGACGTCCGCTCTTTCCATCCTCATCTCTTGCCCTCCTCCCCGTCACCCACAAACTTAGCATCTTCCACTCAATCTTGCTGAGAGTGCGGTTCCCCTTCTTCTCCTCGTACTGCACTCTCACAAACCTTCGCTTGGCTTCCACACTCGACTTCCACCGCACAACATCATCTCGATACAAGACTGCACTACCAAAACACGTCAACACGCGCGTCAACATGTCTGCATCGCACCAAGCCGTGGTGGAGGTCCCCAGAGCCATCGTGCGTCAACACATTGCCGAGTGCGACGCTCACGACTGCCGCTATCATGACTGGCACCAGACTATGGACTCTCCCAGACTCGCTCACCCACTCACCCTCTCTCCTCTTCTCACGCGCATCGGGTCCATTCCAGAGCTCGTGGGCAAGATACTCTGCCACCTCGACAACAACGACCTCTTCAACTGCCTGCTCGTCAGCAAGAAGTGGAGCAACGAGGCCGTCCGCATCCTCTGGAACGACGTCCCCCTGGAGAAGCTCCTGACCGCCTGCATCAACGAAGATCGCCTTACTACCTACACAGCACTTCTCCATCATGCTCAGTACACGATGCGCACCGGCCAGAACCGTATGCCCCTATACTCGTTGGGCTGGACCTCGTCTACCATCAGATCACTACCTGTCCTTCCCAACCTCATCAGCCTCAAGTGTGGTCCTAACTCGCTAAGCAACAGGACTGTCGTTGAACTGTCTGCCATCTTTATGCCTGGACTCAAGACACTGGTGATCTGCGACGACGCTAGCCACGATCCCAGACGTGCCCGCCCACTGCAGTCGCCTGCTGCTCTGTGGTTCGACATCATGGCCCATAACTGTGCACACCTCACTTCAGTCAGCTTTGGCCTCAACTTGCGCATCAGCACTATGGCCTTTGAGCACTTCCTCAGCCGCGCCAACAACCTAGAGTCAGTTGCCCTCGCTGCTGGCTATGAGCATCTGCTCGTCGACGCTGTTGCCCCTGTTCTGAAGAGCTGTCAGCTTGATGCGACCTTCGATGTCCACGGCAACCAAACTCTGGACTGGGAGACACTGTCCTCAATGCACGCTCTTGAGGACCTCGAGATCACAGTCTGTGATGGTGTCTGGCTTTACACCAACGAGCTACTGCCCCTTCAGCGTCTCACCAAGCTGAAGCGACTCAGTATCATTCCCGAGACTGACGAACTCTTTGCTGTTGGCTGCAGTACCTCTGCTCAGGAACTGGTTTTGCTCTTCGAGGCTATGCCTCTACTTGGCCAGTTTGAACTCTTGATCGACGTCGGCTTCTTGGTAACTACAAAGGTGCGTTTGGGAGAGGCTTGGGTGGGTGCAAGCGAGGGTGTCTGGTTCATGGGCAAGGAGTACCGTCAGGGGTTCTTGGATGACTTGCGCGGTATCGTTGAGAGGGAGAGGGAGGTTCACCATGAGGTTGGTGCTACTGAGGTCGAAGCTGGTGCTGAGGTGGCACAGTGATGCTTCTTGCGACACATCATCGAGTTCCCGCTTTCGTCAAGGCTTGTCTATCGCCTCTTCGACAGGTTCTCGACCTACAGTGGTGACCCTATTCCAGGGCCCATTCATTTGGAACACCTTACAGTCGCTCTTCTTCATGCTGCGTCACACCACCCTTGTATTCACGAACGAGACAAGATTTATCTGACCCTGAACATTTCCTGGATACATGACGATAAGCGAAGACATGGTATCCGACATCTTCATGTGGATATGAACGGGGTGGAGAATGGTTGGTAGAATCAACAATGGCAAGTCTTTTTCGTTTCTTGCATGCTTTTCCGTCTTTCCCCTCTTCTTCGTTCTAGAAAACATACAGAAGAGAACACACACAGAGATCCGATACACAATTGAATGCATTAAACCTGGGAGGTTGAAGGCTAACAGATCTTCCTCTGGGGTTCTTCCTGATGTTCGTTTGCCGCGAGAGCAACCAGCCTCACCCAGCCATGGAGGCAGTTCGCACAACTCGTGGTCGCATACATCCCGATGCTCAGTGCAACTCTCTCAGTGGACAATTGCTTCCCCAATGCACCACTCAGCCGATCTTCCACCTCAAGTCCCGGACTCTTGCCCTTCAACCTTCTGAGAGACATTCCTTGATGTGCATGGTACTCTCGTGTCGTAGTCTTTGTGTTTCTGCTCGGTTCGAGTCGGCATGAAGATAACATCTCCCAGGCTCCGTGCAAGGGTAGTCTGGGAGGTTGGGGTTGCTGTGGATTGAATTCTACTCCTGCAACTCGAACGCTGACAAATGATCCTCACTCGCAGATGGCCAGCAAGGGCTCGGAACGACGTACAACAACGAAGATTTGGAGGAACATGGGACTCGCGGATAGCATTGCAAGTCTCCTGGAGCAGCTGGCCGAGCGCGTTGGACTAGTGGTGAACCATCTTGCCGAGGTCCTGTCCTGTCTCTGTAGCATCGAGTGGAGTTGTCTCGTCTTTGCTGTTGTTATCACGAAGCTCGATGGGCTTCGACTATGTCCGAGCGTGATGGTTGTGTGGAGATCGTTGAGATCTTGCCTCACAATCTTGTTTGCTCCATCTGGGCTTGAGAAAATCGACTATGGAGTAAGACAGTCAGTCAAAGATCAAGGACAGAATACGAGTAAGTAGACATACCCACAAGATCGGTGACTTGGAAATACATACATACGCAGCGACGACAGCAAGATAGATCTAATAGATAGTCCCGGTGGTACTCAGGCAAATCAATCAGGAGCTGCTCGAAGCGGGGTCCCTTGCGAACAAGCGTAGTTGGCGAATGGCGTCGTGCCCGATGCTTGGAAAACAGCTTTCGATGGAGTGCAGCAGGATTCACTAAGCGCGAGTCGACAGGCTGACGAACAGTAGAGCGCTGGAAAGCGATGCGGGCGAAGGGGAGGCAATCAAGCGACCTTGAGCTGCGGCGGAGCGTCGATGGTGTCCGAAATACATCATACGCAACATGGTCGTGCATTGCGATAGAACACTCGTAGCTGGTGTTCTGAATGGACCTGGTAGAGAACAGTTAGCTCGAGTGACCAGAGAGTCAATAACCGGACACGACGCAAGGCTTACTTAATCTTGTGCTGCTCGCGCTTGAAGAAGACAACAATCGTGTCGTCAGCGGAGCCGAAGAGACGACGGAGGAGGGACTTGTGGTCAGGCGAGCTTCTCCTCGCGCTCAGCCTGCGTGATGGCAGCAGAGGCAATGGAGAAGGTCTCGTCGTCAGCCTTTCTGGTTACCTTCTGTTCGGCTGCAATTATTCTGGCGGCAGCAGCGGCGCCAGCAGGAAGAGGTTTGCCATTAGGGCCAATGTTGTTGACCCTAGCCACGAATGATTGGTGGGTGACAGCAGTCGCGTTGATGGCCACAATTGTGACGACGGCTCAGTAGAAGATGTAACCGATTGAATGGGAAGTGTATGTTGTAAGATCTTCTGGTGATGACGACGGTGTCGGCGCCGAGTGAATGAGAGGAGCCGCCATCGATTACCCTGATAGAACGGTCTTGTTGTGTTGAGCACAGCTCGTGTTAGGAGATCTTGAGATTGACAGACGGTGTCGCAGCGTCAACACAGACAAAACAGAAAGATGCAAGAATGTCGATGAAGAGGCGTAAGGGCCAGCCGCAGGAACAAGCCGAGGCGTGACCCGCTTCAAACCTCTCGAGGAGCAGTGAGGGTAGCAGGCGTGGTGGCTGTCGAGGATTGGCTGGAAGACGTGATTGCTTGTCAAGCGGTGAAGGCGACGGCGCGTGCCTTGGTCCGGGAGATAATTCCATGATTGTTCTCGGGTGAAGCGGAAGAGAGCTAGTCATGCTGCTGATGCTTTCGGACAAAGGGATCAAATGCAGATCACGAAAAGAAAACAGACGCTCCTTTCAAAGCATTCAAGAATAAAGACTGACGGAGGCCTACGAGTGCTTGATTGCATTCCAATATTGCCTGGTACTACAATTTCCTTCTATCCAAGAACATCTAGTTGCCCATCTAAGGATCTGGAGACAGGTCCAAAACCTCCTTCATATCGACCCGCATTAGAGTTCGACTCATGAGAACGTTTAATGCTGCCTAGACTGTTTTGCTATCTGACTAGCAAGGCAAACCTTCACGTTTTACTGGATATCAGTGGGGATCGACTATGATTTGATTGTTTGGCCATCCTAGGTGCTATAGACGAAGTGGATAGAACTTGGTAAAGACAGTGCGAAGCAGGCATCTTCAGGCAGGATCCTACAATACAAAGAAACCACCGGCAATGTTTTGGACACTCACACCAGGTACCACCCTTCTTGGAATACTTTAAAGCACTGTTCGGGTGGTGGAGGTCATCTCAGGAATATCGACCTTCTCAATCTATTGGAGAGCAGCTTCGATAGCGGTCTTCTCGTCAGGCAAGCAGACCACCTCAACCTTACCTAGGTAGAGATACAGCTTCTTGAGCTTGGGCAAGTTGGTTAGGAAGTATGCAAGCTGTGATCCGGTAATGGAGATTGTGCCAGGCTCCTGAAATTCCAGACCGAAGATCTCGAGGTTTTGCAGATTAGAGATCTGCACCAGGCAAGCGCCGTCAAAATCCACGCTACCTTCATCGACCTCGATTTCCAAAATGTCAAGATTCTTGAGAGTGGTTATAGTCGCGAAGACTTGATCAAGACCGTCGTAGACAGTGTTGAGGCCGAGGCAGAGGAGGTTCAAGATTGGCATGCGAGATAACAAGCGAGCCGCAGCAGTTCCGGAGCGAATGAACACTTTTGCAAATCCGCGGAAGGATGGAATTGACCAACTCTTGCCCATTCTGCCAAGGAAGACCGCAATGTCGATTTCTGAAATTCCCACCCCGTGTGGGACACTGAGAGAGGTGAGATGCGGTTCGTTGAGCCACTTTCCAAGACGTCTGTCGCNGGGATATTCGGCGATCAGATCCTCAGTGATGGTGCCGAGCCACAAGCTTTCGAGAGAGGTTGCGCGGTCCAGCAAGTCGATGACCAAATGGTTGTTGGGGAGGATACAGCCTGTCTCGAACTTGAGATGGGTGAGCGTGTGGCAGCCTGCAAGTAGGGCGTTGAGGAGGACTCGAAGGTCCGCCTCTGCGGTGTGCTCTCTCGGAAGCGCGCCGTCCTCGTAGCCCCATTCTCGCAGTGAAGGCACGAATGGTGACATGAGATTGTTAGGGCGTGCCCTTGCGAGGTTCGACTCGCCAATCTCCACAGACTGAAGGCGCGAGAATTGCAGATATTGTTGTTCCAACCTTTCGCTAGCCGGAATGGTATCTCCCGGGACGAATTCAAGCTCCTCGACCAGGCTGGCGTAGTACTTGCGACGCTCGGCGTTTTGGACGAAGAAGACCAGGTCCTTGATTTGCGTACTGCGCCAGACGTGGTGGTGACCTTCCTGCCACCATGTGCGACAAACCTCGGAGGCCTGGGCGAGTGTGTACTTGTCGTCGAGCAGGTGTGAGAAGACAAGAGCGACGATCTCCGGGCAGAACAAGGGATGCTTCTCGAGTCTGTAGAGCGAGGAATTGCGAGCTTGAGTAGGATGGGGACTATACCGATGATATCAGTGCTGTTTCCGGGGAGCGACATGGAACAGATAGGAAACATATGCAAAGGAGGCAGGACGAGGAGCAGGCATGAGAGCAGGATCCAGTGCGAGCTTGATGCGCTTGTTCAAGGGAGCCATGGTGCTTCCGACTGTAGCAAGAAAGCTGGTCTATTGCGAAACAGTCGGCGTGATGAAAAAGAAGGTTGCCGAACGACAGAAAGTAAACATGTGTCGAAGTCGAAAAGTCACAAGCTTGGAACGCGTCGAGTCGTGTCGTCGACCGAACAGCCCCTGAACGACGCCCCGACTTGTATTCCCGCAATATCCATATCAAGATCGCTGTGTTATGATGCCCATGATCATGCAAGAAGCTGTATCCCGCCGTGCACGACCAAATGAGGAACAGTTCCTTGAGCCTGCTTCTCTTGGAAGACGAAGTCGCCCCCTGCTTTGCTGCACTATCCCAAAATTGACTCACTGTATGAGGGTAGACGGATCATTTGACTATCAAACGCCAAAGCCATTTGTTCGCATATGACTTATTTTCTTGGTATATAGGAAAGATGGCAGCATGTTTGAGACCACCGAGGTGCCATTCTTCTCTTCTATCTGAAGTCGACATAAGATTATTGAACCCAAGCAACGTCGGAGACATAGTTTGTGAGGTTGAAATGCTGAGATTCAGATTGATTGTATTGTTGTGCTTCTTCCAGGTCATCGTTCATGGAAGCTGGATTCATGAAAACGGAAGGCTACGTTGGGCTATAGAGCTGAGTCTTGTCGCGAAAGAGATCATGGCTTCAGTCGTAGGCAGGAAGGTCAGAACCGAACCGAGCTCCTCCAGTCGTACTTGACAGATATTTTACCGTAGAGAAAAGGTACCCAGCACACTGATTCTCGACAAATCTCTGACTGGTTGCTTCCCAAGCAGATATTGTATTAGCTTTATTCCGGCGTATTGGCCAGGGAGTCGATAGGATGCCGCGATGTTGCTCTGTCGCAGCGAGTAGCACCTTCGTCTTCTTCACATAATTGTGCTTGCCAACATACTTAGATACATATATGTATAGACGGATCTGAAGCGAAATCATAAGGCCGTTCAGGCATTCCAACGGGATCTTGGGACATTTCTGGAAAAGAACCGTCAGGGCAACATAGAGAAGAGTTACTGGCCAGGAAGGAAGAGAGCAGGTAAAGTCGTTCTATAAATCACTGCCCCTCCCATTATACACTTCTAGTGGCTTCTTCTTCCTTGCCTCTCCATCTGTAACAATCAAAAAAATCGATTTGACGACAAAGAAACCAATCTCATACCAAAGAGTATTCCACAAACATTCCAAACATTCTTTTTGAGTCATACAGATCCTTTCTACCGATCAGCAATCATAGTTTGCCTCGTTCAATGCCGTCCTTGTGGGCATCTGAATTGTGGTAGGGCATTCCTGTCTGTGAATATCACCAAAGAACAAGACCTCGATCTGCAAGCAAAGTCTAAGAACTCATAGCCATCGAATACAGCAAGGAGAACATAGAGTACAGACAAGATGATCTGCTCCAACAACCATCAAGGTATCGGACTTCCGCCAAGAATTGAAGTCGAGCAAACGCCGCAAAGTCTCTGCTCCGCCGAAAAAGCCCCGCAGCACCAACCACTTCTTCCAAAAACTTTTGCACTTTGCAAAAGAAGTTTGCTCTATGTAACAGGTAGTCTGGATGATGCAAAAGAAGATTTCCGACACGGGGAATTGAACCCCGGCCTCCTCGGACCTGGTCATTCGTAAGAATTGTTTGAGAGCGAGAAATCCTAGCCACTAGACCATATCGGATGTTGTTGAAGCTCATCTCGACCATACAGCTCATAATGACTGCAATTGTGCTTTTTGCTCAAGCTCCAAGGCAAGCCATGTTGAGCAACATACCTTGATCCTTGATCTCTCGAAGAAAATTGGCATGCGACATACTACTTCTGCAGTATGCGATGAAGCGCAAAGATGAGGGAAAGCGATCGCAGGTGATTTCTAGCAAAAGAAAGCAAAATCGTAGGGAAGGAAAAATGAACGAAGAATTGCAAAACACAAAGACCACAGCCCATGCAGACCGTTGCAATAGAGGTCCTCCGAGCTCCTCTCCATCCATCCATCGTGTCTCTGATCTTATGTGTTTTCCTGGTTATGTGGGCTGTGCAGCGTCTCGGTCTTTATCATCGCTCTGAAAAATGGCAAAACTCTTATAAGCAAAGCGAAAGAAAATGCTGAAGATCTTTACCGGCATCGATGGAAGGATGAAAGTTTCACTATCATTTAGTTCAGATGACAAAGGTCGTGTCGTCTTCTTGACACCTATCATAGCGGCACATGCATGAAACCGATTGTTGACTGTGTCTTAATTGAAGCTCGATACAATCAGACTAACCTCCCCGGTACGGAAGCGCTTCAATATAGGCGCCACGGCAATGAGTTGTTTGGCGAAGAGTTTGACATCCACGTTACTAGGTGAAGGTATGTCAGCAGGATACAAGACCAAAGTTGAGATGTGCAGTCAACAGATGCATCATATTGACAGATACTAATAGGCATATGCAATACTATGGCAGCGCAATACCATCTTCCTATACATATACATACATATAACCAGCTGAACCGAGGGAAGCATATATACACGATTGGCTTCTCAAACATCGCTGACACATCGTCTATCTATGCTTCGATATCGCAAAGCCCTCATCCACTATTCAAAGCAATTAAAACGAGGCAATGACCGAGCTATCATATTCAAGACGGAAGATCAAAGTACAACCACTTCTTTCTTGGTGCCCAAAGCTTGAGACTAATCGGCTTTTCTGACATTTTCAATGTGGTAAATCGCACCAACAGCAAACTGTAAAGACAGATGCAGCAAACATCCAGGACATACATGCCCATAAAGGTCAGACAAGTATCATCACACCTCTCTTTGTAGAATCATACGCCGCGAACATGATTCATATGGTTGATTGGTGCTTGATGGTTCTCAGCAGAAATGACAAAGGGCACATTTTGCTCGAGGCCGACGCAGCAACACAGAGACTGGCTAGAGATGTATGATTCCCTTTTTCTTACACAAGCCCGCCTCGCCTGGTTTGTCAGGACTTGCGCAGAAGTCATCAGAGCCACAAAGCGAGTGGGAGATGCACTCCGTCCATACCTGCAGGGGCGGAGAAACCCTTAGAGAACGTCTGGATATAACACTCCAAACCACGAAGAACGCAAATCATTCATCAAGAAGGCCGAGAAGAGAAGAGAAGAGACAAAAAGATCGCATACTCAATAATTATCATAACCGCTCATACGGCAGCGTCGCCCTACCCCNCTCATGTTCCGTGATCGTATCCTGTCTCCCCCTCAATCTCCCCTCATCATCACNTCCTCATCCCCCTCAACCCCTTAAACTGTTCATCCTCCTCTCATCCTCCTCTTTACTATCCCCATCAGAACCTTCGCTCAAACTCGTCCTGATCTCTACACTCTGCACCACTTCCCTGGTTTTCCATGCGCCCAAGCCGGGAGATGGTAACGGAGGTAATTCATGCTGATACCCTCCCGCAATCACCACTTCAGTTTTCCCGCCGTCGACGCCGCCGGCACGGAGTTCGTCGAGTGTTACTAGGGTTTGGTCATCCATATCCATGCGATTTTTGCTGCGTTTGCCTCCTCTGGCGCTGATAGTGTTGCCGAGGGGTCTGCTGCCGGTTTGCGTAGAAGGCACACCCAGGCNGCTGCGGAAACGGGAGAGGAGAGGGCGTAAAGTGGCAGCGTTGGCGGCCGTGCAGCCGATGCCGAGTTCGACGGTTGTCCAGATGGCGACGTCGGCTGTGTTGTAGAGGAATTCGCCTTTGAAGTCTTTGAGGGTGTGGACGAAGGNGGTGCGGATGATGGTTGCTGTGCTTCCTCTGTTTGATTTCATGTCTGTCAGCTTTTGCTCTCCTTGTCATTTCTGTATTAGGTAGGAAAATACTCACAAAGCGGCAAAGCCCAAGATACTGGCCACCAAAACCTTGGTCTGCCTCTTCATCTGCAACTTTCTAACAATAANAAAGGGCAAGATTCCAAAAGTCCAGTCCGCCACAGAGTTCAAGACCGAGATGATATAAGTGTTGATTACGATGACTTTGGGAGACAAACAATGGCCATGATGATCAGGATTGAGATCCCACCAGTAGGAAATAGGTCGGCATTGGAAAGTGACGAGCAAACAATAAGGAACGGCAAAGACGACGTTGAAAATCATGATCCAGCGGATGATCCAGATGTGCATGCGGTCGACGGCGATACGAAGTAAGAACAGGCCGATGCTGATTTTGAGCGTTGCGGTGGCGAGGGTGTAGGTGATTTCGCAGAAGAACCAGTANNCTGTTTGGGTTGCGAGTATTAGTGATGTTGCTCGTTGTAGTGACAGGATGATGCAAGAAGGACTAACCATTAGACCAGTTTGTGCAGTGTCATCGTCCAGNNAAGCTTTCTTCTTGCCGCTTCCGTGTGCGACACCCATGAGTTGGCAGACTAGGTAAGTGAGGTATAGTGCGAATGCGCCCACCATGGCGATGTCATCACGACCGGCCTGACTACGAAGGATTTTGGTCCTNNGTGTTCATTGCTTATCAGTATGATGAATCAAAGGAAACCAGAGCAAAGATACAAACCTCGTGTAAACACGCAACGCAGTAGAGATAGCAGTAGGAATCAAGAAAGCAATGGCCGAGCCAAGAATCTGGCCGCTTCGATCGTCTGTACTCATCTGTGCTATCGCATATGCGGTCGACTGATTCCTTGGAAGATGTGTATGAAACGTAGCGAACGAGAATAAGTAAAAGATAGAGGATGTTATCAAGTCGACATGGTGCTGCGATTGGAAGAGGAGAAAAAATAGGAGAGAAAGGAGAGTAAAAAGGAAAAGACCAAGAAAACCAAAAAGCCTGGATAGAAAGAGGCAAGAGACCTCCTATATGGGATGCCTGGTCCTCCGCGATTCGCGGTGGCTCATACGTACTATATAGCAAGGCGAACATGGATCATCATGGCTAACCGCAAAAGGATCCAAGAAGGAAAAGCATGCCGAGTCAAGCCGGCCTAAACCAGTAGTTCTCGTGGGGAGTGTTCTTTTGCTTCGACATCAGGGTGTGGTGAGACGTCAGCAAGACTCGATTGGGTGATGATGTTCAGAGCCTCAGACCCTTCCACCATCTGTGCTTCTCTACGCAATTTGTTCCTCTTGTCGCCGAGCCGGAGTTAACATGTCCACGACCGTCAAGCAAGGAAATGTGGTTGATCGATTCTGTCGCTGTTTCACCAGCACCTTCCATACCACACGACAAATGCCGTAGAAAAGCTGTCAGTATATCATGTTAAGTGGCGTCGCAGCAATACCATGAAGGATTTGACACTTCATATAGAGATCCGAGTACCCAGTCCAGCAGCAAACTCGATGCAGGGAGGACGCCTCGAAGGAACATGATCGGCAACGTGGGCAGGAGAGCCAAGCGGGAAATGGCAATCTGGAGTTACTGTAATTATGTTAGCGCGACGAGTCATCAAAAGCGTGCCCTGGATAACATGTTGACCGCCGTGCTGCAATTCGAGCAAGCCGACGGATCATGATTGGGTATACCTTTTTGTCAGTAGTTGCTCTGACTCGAGATCATCAGCAGCGACCCGCTTCGTGCGAACGAAGCAGACATGATTTGTTCGAAAGGAGAGGAAAGAAACGTCGTTGAATTTCATGACTCTCAAGCTTCGAGCGACAGGTGCTAGTTTGAGGATCCGTGCACGACCACCACCAAGACAAGGTGACAGGATGAAACCCCCGAACAAACTTGCAAGAAACCTTCTCTCGCGACCTCGGTATCTGTCGATCACAGCGACAAAATGTATGAAGAAGCTTGCAAGCGAAGCGGTTTCATCTGTTAAACTTGCGAAAGGTCTCAGAGAGCATACGACGTGCGACCATGGCTAGAACACAAAAAGTCGAAGAACCAGATCAGCACACCAGAGCACCCGCGAGTCAAAAGTCTCGGCCAAATTGAGAAAAGCACCAACACAATTACTCTGCCAATAAGGCTCGACGAATGTCGCTTCAAATAATGAAATGTTCGACTCCAGCTAGCAGAAATGGCAGTACGATCGGCGACTCAAGTCTTCTCTATTAATACAGCCTCCGCCGCTTGCATTTGAAAGGAGACTCGGCCATCTCCGCCAACCACGATTTCCTCCTTGTTGAGTTCACCAATCTGTGCTCCAGTCTGTGGTTCGAAACTGACGCCAGAGACGCTGATCCCGCTCTTTGCATTTGTGCCTGGGGCTTGGAGTCGGATGACCCCGAGACGAGTGCCCGGGCGCCAGGGCGTGGTGATGGAGACTTCACGGTAGGGATGTTCGCCCGCGGAGTGGAAGGTCGAGTCAGTAGTGCTAAGGGTGGAAGGGTTCGAAAGACCCTCAGTGCCGTTCCAGACTTGCAGATCAACGAAGACAAGTTTATTCAGTGGATCTTGGTGAGGGTTGGCAGATGAGTAGATGGCATACCCACTGAAGTCGGAGCTGTTTGCGGTGGGAAGTTGAGCAATTCGCTGCTGCTTGTCGGAAGCCAGTACGTGCGACATGAAATAATGGCCGTAGAACAAACTTCGAATACCAGCTTGAAGGCTCTCGTTCTTGTGCTGGTAGGGCAGGGNGACAAAGCTGGAGTATTCGGCATTGGCTCCAAGATGAAAGTAGACTTTAGGCATGCCGATGCTGGCTGCTAGCAAGACATAGTCGACATTCCAGAGAGCAGCGCCAAAGGTGTCGCTGATGCCACTGCGACCGGAGCATGAGGCTGAGTTGGTTTCACCGAAGACAAGTGGGATACCTGCCTTGTCTGCTGCTGCGACTTGTGGTACATATTGCGACACATTATGCCAGAGAACGCTGTGGTTAGACAGCAGATTCAGACTCAATCGAAACCAGCGTGCTGTGTCGCAGGTTGACTGAGGGTACAAATGGACGGCATATGACCCAATCTTGTCGTGTTCGGTCAAACCAGCACGAGTGAGGTTGATAATGTCAAAGTCGTCAATTTCGTCTTGCTGGTCAGGCACCCAAGGAGGATCGGCGAATACTGCAGCTTGGAACTTGGGAGGGTGTTTTGCTGCTTTGTACCAAGGAGACTGAACGATTTGGTTAGAGATGTTCCGCCATTGCTGGATATACATGGCAACGTCCCAGATTGATGGTCGCCAGCCTTTGTTGATGAAGTGGTCAATCTCGTTGCCTATCTCAAACAATTTGAGCCTGTTGCCGAGGACGCTGTAAGCTGCAGCGGCTTCCTGTACAGCGTTCTCCCACGCGCTCGAGTTGTCCTTGAGGTTCAAGGTGTAGAGGAAGTCTGTTCCGTCAGGGAAATAGCTGCCCCATTGCTCAAACCATGCATTGCTGATGTTGAAAGTGTTCGTGACGGTCGTGTTCGGTAATGCCATGGCCGAGACATTCAGTTCAGGGTGATAGTACGTCTGGTCGCCAGTGTTGCCTCCGATTCGGAATGTTGGTGGTTTGCCGGTGATGTTGGCTATAACATTCATGAGATTGCGAGTCAGGTTGGAAGAGATGTAGTCCTGAGTCCAGACTGGTTCGAGAGAGTATGCATAGGCATCACGCAAGAGCTCACGGGTAGGAAGATGCTTCGGAACAAGCACCTCCGTAGCGCTTGTGGTAACAGTAAGTGCGAAGAGTAAGGAGATACTCGATGACTTGACCATGCTGACGAATGTGAATAAGCACCTACCTCGCGATGTCTCGCGGTACTCTTATGTACTTGATGAAGCTCAGAGTTCTCCCGGGATGACTCGCTATTATGCGATGATGGGATATCACGTCGAAGGGGGCAGGGCAGATACGAGAAATGCAGTGCTGATCAGGTCCAAGGTTGGAGAGGGTGTGCGGGGTTTCGGTTAAATCACAGGTATGCCTTCATCTTCGGTGTTGAGATGTCGCGAGAGGTCGAGAAAGCGGAGGAAGGCTTTAGGGTGTGCATGGACCAGATAGTGATGAGTGAGTATTACCTTCTTGTCGTTCAAATGCCTCAGTATCAGCAGAGACCAGTAATAGAAGACAGCAGAGACGTCTCTCCGTCAGTATTGCGCCGTGAAGCTTCATCGTCGCATCGCTCAGTCGTGAACGACCTTTGCATCGCTCAACCCGTGGCAAATTCTGAACATCGGATCTCATTCCAGTGAGATACTTGACGATGAGACACTGATTCTTCTGTGATGGCTAGACGATATTGTCGAGTACGCGTGGGAAGGGAGACAGAAGACAAACACCCTTCCTTCCAGATTGCGCCCCTGGCCAACACTTCTGACCAAAACATGACGTCTTCGAAATCACCTCGATGGTCAGGGAGGAGCTTCCTCTACCCATCGTACCTTCCTTATCACCTAATTCCATAACAATCTGGAAAGAGCAATCTCTGTGGCCTTCTCATAGTACCAAAGCTTCCTCTCGACTCTGTTTGACTTGTACCTTGCCTACCCACCACCGAACCCATCGTACTCTGTCTCGACACAACCGCTAGACCACTGTACCTACCCATACCCTCTTATATCACTTAAAGCATCACACACCATGCGCATCCTCATCACCGGCTCCAGCGACGGCCTCGGCCTGCTCACCGCAAACCTCCTTTGCAAACGCTCCCACCAAATCGTCATCCACGCCCGCAACCACTCCCGCGCCACCGATGCCCGAACCGCCTGCCCCTCTGCACACGCCTGCGTAATCGGCGACCTCAGCACCCTCGCCGGGATCCGCGCCTTCGCACAAGAGGCAGATAAACAAGGTCCCTACGATGCCATCATGCATAACGCAGGACTCTACCTCGGCCCCTTTCGTCGCACAGAAGACGGTTTGCCAGCGCTAGTAGCAGTAAACACGCTAGCACCATACATGCTTGCGTCTTTGATGAAAAAGCCTGGCAGACTCATCTTCGTCAGCTCAGGACTACACCAAAACGGGTCTGCAGGTCTAAAAGACATAACATGGCAGCAAAGGGGTGAGGAAGCTTGGAACTCAGGACAAGCATATGCGGATAGCAAGTTACACAATATCATGTTTGGGTTTGCGTTCAACAGACACTATGGGATTCCGTGTGTGTCGGTGGATCCGGGTTGGGTCAAGACGAAGATGGGGGGAGCGAATGCGATGGATGATTTGGATGCTGCAGTGGAGACGTTTGCCATGGTTTGTGANGGGGGTGGGGAGGCAAGCAAAAGNGAAACGGGTCATTTTTATCAGATGAGGGAGAGGGAGTTTAGAGAGGAAGCTGAGGATGTCGATACTCAAGAGAAGTTGTTGAAGATTTTGGAGGGAATTACTGGCGTCAAGGTGCCTGAGTAAAGATGAGCAAGTTCAAAGGTATTGCAATGGAAACTTTTTGTTTCGTTTCTCGAGCAAAGTAAGTCAGCTACGGTACAAGCTCTCATCTTTTAAGCGAAGCAAGGTAATACAAGCTTTCGTCTCAGCAAAGCAAGGGCAGTATTCTCATACTGTTACAACACACAAAGCAATCCTTCGTACTCACATCCTCCACGCAGATCCTTTTCTGATTCTCTACTGAGAACCACCTCTCTTCTCAACATCAATGTGAATCTCCTGCTCGGTGATACCAGCCTCCTTGGTCATGCCCATCTCGTTGGCAAAAGTGGTGGTAGGCTTCCAGCCAGCCGAGTTACGAGGAGTGACCTCCTCAAGCATCTTGTCAACCTGCTCAAGCGACAGTCCCTTGGTCTCGGGCACGAGGAAGTATGCATAGATACAGGCGCATGTGCACAGAGTGCCCCAGACGAAGAAGACCTTGGGACCGAGGTTGCCCTTGTCCTTGCCAACCATAAAAGGGGTGATGACGGCGATGATGGTGTTCCAGAGCCAGTTGCTTGCGGTGGAGAGACCGACACCGCGAGAGCGGATGGGCAGAGGGAAGATCTCACCGATCAGAACCCAAGCTCCAGGACCCCAGGTAGATGCGAAGAAGGAGATGGCGAGGCAGATGAAGGCAATCTGTGCCTTGGTGGCGGCTTGGTTCTCAGTCGAGATGGCAGTGCCCAGGACGGCCGTGAGGAATTGGCAGGTGAGCATACCGAGGGCTCCCCAGATGAGCAGAGGACGACGGCCGAATCTTTCGATGGTCCAGAACGAGATGGGGGTGGACAGAACGTTGACGAGAGTGGTGATGAGACCGATCAAGAAGGGGTTCGAGATCGTTCCCTGTTTCTGTCAGTTGCTTGTGTCAACAGGGGAAGGGAAGGGACTTACGAGCTGCTGGAAGAAAGTGGTGCCGAAGAAAAAGATAAAGTTGACACCAGTCCACTGCTGCATCATCTGGAGAGAAGTGCCGAGGATGGTACGGCGCAGATTGCTGTTGGCCTTCCATAGCGAGCCCTTAAAGCAGTTGGCCCAGGACGAGAAGTAGCTACCCTGAGGAACGACAGAGAGCTCATACTCGTGGTTGGCGATGATCTCGGCGAGTTCCAGCTGGACGAACTGCGAGTCGACGGGTTGACCACGGACTGAGGNCAGAGCGGCGGCTGCCTTCTCATGCTCACCCTTCTTGACAAAGTAACGAGGCGATTCAGGCAGACAGGCAATGCCGACACCAAGGATTAGGGCCCAAGCGATCTGAACGGCCACAGGGATCCGGTAAGAACCGCTGTCCATGCGGTTCTGTGTTGCGTAGACGACGACCGAGGCGAGGAGGATACCGATGGTAATGCAGAACTGGTAGCACGCGATGAGGGCGCCACGGACCTTTCTGGGGCAGATTTCGGACATGTAGAGAATGACAACGGCAGACTCGAAGCCGACACCAAGTCCGGCAACGAAACGACCAGCAGCCATGAGGCTGATAGTGGTCGAAATGATCTCCATAATGACACCGATTGTGAAGATGACGCAGCCAACCATGATGGTGGTGCGGCGACCGAAAAAGTCGGCAAGGTCACCAGCGATAAGTGCACCTGCTGACTGTCAGCTCATACCAGCGAAAGATGCAGCAAAAGACATACCGAAGAAGGTTCCAGCAGACAGGATAGACGTGACGAGGGCCTTGTCGCTAGCTCCGACCACAAAGTCATCGGCAGGAGTGTCGTAAGGGAGACCGGTAAAGGTGTGGATGGCGTACTTCATGCCCATGACACCGCNTGGCATCAATGTCAGTCATGTTGAAGATCATCAGAGAGTACTGATTACATACCTGATCCAACCGACGTCGTAGCCAAAGTAGATACCACCGAACGAGGCAAAGGCACACATCATGTAGGCTTTGAAGGTGACGGGAGCCTCGATGCGGTCGACATCAGACGTACCGCGGATCGTGGGAGGAGCCATGGTGGATGGACGTGATGGGGGATGGACCCTGCGCAGAGATCGTGCAGGCGATGGCAGTGCAATGCGTTGGATAGAAAGAGAAGTTGGGGTGGGATCTGAAGATGGGAAGAGGTATTCAGAACGGATTCTGCCAGACAGCTCGTCGCAATCACAGACTGCTGATGGAGATGGTCGGAGAGGACAGGTGGGCGCGTGGGTAGGCATCTTATACCTGATGGCGAGGTCAGTGCGCGATGTGTCTGGTAGGGGAAGGCACGATGGGCGCGAGGAAGGTGCAAACAAACTTCCACTCGCCCTCCGCGAAAAAAAAACATCTAAATCGTTCATTCAGACTTGCACCTGCTCCTTCCCTTCTCGACCATGGGGTCCCCGCGCTGCACGCCACGAAACATGGCCATCGTCTACCGTTCCTGTTCTCCTCGAACTCAATCTTCAAGAGACTTTTGTTTGATCTGCTTCCAGAACATCTCCACGTGCTGCCGTCATTCTGTTTTGGTGTATGATCGTCTCTACTCCTGGCCTTGCTGGACCTCATTCACAAGGTAGACTGTTGCATCTTAGCAAGACCACCTCAAATTGCTCCTGTCAACACATACCAAGCAGTCTTCTTTAGTGCCCTTTGGGTCAAAAATGGCCATTCCGAGTCTCGACTGAGGAGAGCCGGCCACATGTCAAGCGCAAACACAAGCGACAAGCCGTCTCCTTCTCGCTTGCAACCTCCTTGTTGTGCATCAAGCTCGAACGCCTGTTCTTGGAAGCCAAGAGAAGGCGTCAACATCTCTTTCTAGTGTATACCATCGACCCATCATCTTGCCGTCTCCTCATTTCCCCAGAGTTTGCAAACATTTCTCCCCTTGACAACACGACATGAGTTGCTTTCCCCAGGAGATGTCCGTTGAACATTAGGTGTAGGATGATGAGAAAAAGGGTTCTACCTGCCATCTCTAGCGACTGCTTCCCCAGACCAACCCAACACCGTTTCCTGGGGAAATGAATCCAGAAGAAGTCTATTGTTGATTCTCCTTGGCCTTTTCAACACGACAGTTTCCCCTCCAGCGGTCAAGTTCGTGTGGTTTTAAATCAATGACTTGGCATAGCAACCTTCTCTCCCTCGACTGCGATATCCGTCAGTGGGGTGTAAAGGTTTGAAGTGTGGAGGTCTTTGCAATCGGGCCTTCTTTGTGGGGTCATGAAGTTGTGAAAAACGCCTGCAAACGCCATCGTAACCGTGATGAAGGTCTTGCGGCCGAGGCAAATGTGCTCAAAAACAACATATCAAACCTCGTTTCTGAAGCTTGTCGCTGCCATGCGATTAGACTGTCGGGTCTTGAGCGATATGGACAGCGAGAGTCTCTGCTCGAGGAAGCACTACGGATCGTTGATGAGTTCAGGCTTCGTGAGCGTCTCTTTCACGACACACCCTCAACACGCTGTTATTCGTCCTGAATCGCATCTATGAGTAATTGAGTCTTGTTGCAGTGTAGACAATCATGTCTTGGAGCGTCATTCCCACTATCGCGCTTGGTTCGAGTGCCTGTCCATGGAGGTTTGCAGACACGCCAACGTGTGCAGGCGTCGTTTGAGATATGGGCAAAGTATCTGCCCATGAGCATCTTCAGCATATGGTCGATCATCGTCAAATCGCGTTGTCGATGTCCAAGCGCCCCTTGTATCAAAACTGCGACCTGTGACAAGATAGGCTTGCAATGCGATCGACGCGAGTGCACCGGATTGACCTCTTCAACAATCGTAAAAACCGCAAAAGTTTAGTCCCTTCGGTGGAAATGCAGCTGAAAGCAGAATCTTCAGAGCGAAAAAGGTATACAAGTTTTCAGATTGCAAATGACTTCAACAACATCCGATATGGTCTAGTGGCTAGGATTTCTCGCTCTCAAACAGTTGTATTCAATGCAACAACCAGGTCCGAGGAGGCCGGGGTTCAATTCCCGTGTCGGAATCTCGCTTTTGCTTTTGTAGGAGAGTACTCAGCTTTGTCTGTTCCACCCTAAAGCAGAAAAGAATATATTTAGCTGAAGTTTGCGTGGTGCCGAGGCTGCAAAAGTTTTGGCTGAGAGATCCGGAAAGACTTGGCAGACAGGGTCGTACCTCAAACAATGATTTTTGAGCGTGAACATGTTATTGCGGACGACATGGTCGGGTGATACTGTTTTTTAAGTGCTTGAGGAATACAGACGGATGTTTTGTTTAGTTTTGTAGAGATTCGAGTGGCTAGCTATGATGCTGGACTCGATATCTTGCAATCAAGAATATTTCCATGCTTCGCTCAAAATCACGTGGCAGAAGCGTGCGATCGCACTGTTTCTTCGGGAAAACGAAACAGAAGTATAATTACGCTGCATATGTAATGTTAGATACTCTTTGCTCACATATTGTGCATAATGTAAGTTCTAGCATATACAAATAGCTCATCTTACGTGCTGTGGAAGTGGGAGGTGGTTTTCTCGACCGTATAACACGTAAGGCATGTCGAACCGATAGGAAATGCGGCAAAAGCTGCCAAAGCTCACTTGCGCAAGCCAGCAAGAATTTGCCCCGTCTTCTCTTTCGGGTAACCACTTTGGTTACTCGCATACCATGTCATAGTAGCGTGGTAGAAGTGAAAACGATCAATTAAAGAATCTGAATGGTCTGTATTCTATGGTCTTGTGAAGAGATAAACACCAAATTTCACAACATGCGTTTAAGCGCCGGACCACTCAAACGCCATCTGTTCAAGCTCTCAGTCTGATGGACCAAACGTCAGTATGAGAATTGTGCTGCATATTTCTACTCGTTCGTGTCTCCTTCTATGCGATGAAACCCTTTCCCTATTTAATTCTTGCGTACTTTTGGCCGTATAGCACACTGCCAACGTAGAGAAGCGATGAAGCCATAATTCACCAGCCTCGCAGATACAATGTCTACCCAATGCATTTAACTCTTCTTGCGGTCGAGTAGACAAACCGTAGTATGTGGGGCTTCCCACTTGAATCCTCCTCTTCAGCAACCAAGTCTGAGCCCACACGACCGGAATTGTGAACAGCACTTTCTCTCTTACCTCTCTTATCTTTTGCTTCCGTGTTAGAGTTCAGGGCACAAGAGGGCATCTGTTACATGGTGGATACGCATGCGTGGGCGGATGTGATTCATAACGTCCAATTGTGGATATGAGAGTCGGTCCTCTTGAGATCATGTCGCGGCGCAAAGGCATACGCATATGTGATCGTTGTTGAGGCCCGTTTCTTCCTCTGTCGTTACGATGTGACTGCCAAATTCCGTTGCATATTTTCGCGCAGTACTGCAGGTGTCATTCGAGAAGGAGAACCATACTTTCTGGGCCGACTTCGTAGGCGGTGAGGATGACGGTTCTGCGCGAAAGACCTAGACTTACTCTGTAGACGTGAAAGCTGGTACGTTTTGCCATCGTCTTATCGGAGAGAAGACCCAGCGTGGCTTTCGAAGAAGTGGAAGGGTACGATGAACGATGCGGGAGCCTGCTCGTGAGGCATCTGTGTCTCAAAGAGGATGATGTCGTATCGCAAAACGTCGTCCAAAGTCTGGTTGTTATAAAGCAAGGTGGTCACAGGCAGGGAACTATCGTCGTGGTCGCGTATCGATGATGGTCGGGTACCAGTGATGGACTCACTCGTATAGGCAAGATCTGGCAGTCGCTGGGGCTAGTTTACGATATCATGCACAAGTTGACTGTAACCAGGATAGAAGCCAAGAGATGTCGATCTCAGATCTGTCGCTTTGCGGTATATCATCTCGGTAGAAGAAGATGATGCAGCGACAAGAACATCAGCGCGATTGAGCAAGACTGAGGAACAGCGAAAATATCAAATCGATCAAGTCAAAGACCAGAGGCCAGACCGATTGAGCCCTACATAACGTCGTCTTTGAGTCTCTGTAGGGCTTCGGCAGAACTGCAGGAAGCGAGATGAAGGATCGACCTCGTGTCAATGATGAACCGTAGATGCAACGCCCCGCATGGCGGTCCCCACGGGTGACTCGTGTCTATGATCTTGTGGAGAGACGATCGGGATGGGCGAGTCGCACAGTCTTCCACCAATCATGTAATCAGGCTGAATAGGCCCCTGGCGTTCGAGACAGACTTCACGTCTTCACGAGTACTCGTGTATTGTTCACATGTTTGGTACATGTACGGCATCTCTTTCCGCGGAAGAAATTTGCGTGTTGTCTCTGCTTTCGAAAGACACCAACAGAATGGACGAACCGAAGATGCAGAACAGTAGGGAGCGATGAAAGCGGTAGAATGCAACGAGAGCGACGAAAGCGGAAGGCACGAATGCGGCGAGAAGCGATGGTCAAAACGGCTTTCCCATGTGGCCAAAAGTCGCCGTTCGAGAGGCTCCCATTGCTCCTTCTCGTCTCGGCCGCTCTCGTTCGACCACCACAACACCATCAGGAGGTCAATTCTACCTTCATTCCATCGCTTCTCACGCCCTCTCGAACAAGGGATGATTGCGACGCAATTTGCTGATGGTTCTGGCCTCCGTGACATGCGACAAAGGGCTGACGCCCGCTCTCCACACCTCCCGGATACGAAGGCAAGTTCGCTGGTTGTATTGGTTCTTGTGCCGTTTCACCTCCCACCGGTCCCCTTCTTTGTCCTCTGTCTTTCTGCCATCCATCTTCCATCTTGAAATCTTCACGAATCATCCGTCGCAAGGGGCCGATTTTGACACTCGTTCGAGTCTCGAACTCGCTGTCCGGCTTTCGAATTCTTATCCCCAGACCTTAAGTTTGGACATGTCGAATTGTCGGCTGATGCACTCGGCGCATCTTGCAAATCGAGGCTGAACCCATGTGAGGGCTTCGTTATTGATGCGACGAAGATCTCACCTCTTCGGGTCATGTATATACGGCACGGCGCCAACAGAAGAGCCCTACTACTGCAAGGGGTGCTCCTTACTGGTCACTGCATCCGAGGGTGGCCGTTTGCGCATGGAGCCATACTTGTCATGCATGCGCTGCCCAAGCTCTTCGGTTTCCAAGTGTCAATCGTCCTCTTCGAAGAACAATCCCCTTGTCTGTGTATTCTTCGTCTACAAAAGACGTTGGAGACTCGAGTTTGGCTTGCGGTTAAATCCAAGAAGCCTTGTTTGAACGCGCTTATGCCGGCTTAACTCGGGAGATAAGCAATCCACCCCTCCGGCCAATATCTACACGCTATACCCGTTTCGCTCATGTAGCGAGAATATGTACCGGGCGAAGGATGCAAACATCTCCTGGCCGCGGGCGTCCGTATCTTTCTAGCAGCAACAAGTGGTAGGGCGTGCTTCCCACCGGGTGGCGGCGCGAACAGGCCCTCTACTCGCCACGTCCAGCGACCAATCCACCGCATCGGCTGACACGGCTGAATGCGTAGCGTGTTCCTTCCCGGACGCTGTTACTCCCCGGACGTTACTACTCCAGTCTCCACACTCCAAACTCTCCACATGTCTCTCCGTACCTCCACTTGGTTATAAGTGTCCATCCCCACCTGTAATTTCCTTCCTCATCCTCCAATACCCACCTTTGCCAATCCCCCACCTAGGAGAGGTTCCCGACAACATGAATCGCGACAACGAGTCCAAGCCGGTCTACGCCGAGCAGCTTGAGAAGCCTGGTGTCGAATACACCGAAAACGAAAAGACAGATGCTGCTCACAGGGCTGAGGCCATCGAGGCCGAAAATGTTGAACACAACATGACTGTACTCCAGGCCGTCAAGGCTTACCCCATGGCTTCTTTCTGGGCCTTCGTCTTTTCTTGCACAATTGTAAGACAGCATCGTCTCAAAATGTTTCTCTGATGCAACCGCTTACGTTGGCAGATCATGGAATCCTACGATGTCTTCCTTATCGGTAACTTCGTTGCTCTGCCCGCTTTCAAGAAAGAGTTTGGAATTGAAGTCGCCGGACAGGCAGACAAAGTCATCGCAACCCAGTGGCAGTCTGCTCTCCAGGTCTCTGGACAACTTGGTGCTCTTATCGGTGTCTTCGTCGCTGGTCCTCTGACCTCCCGCATCGGTTACCGCTACGCCACCTTGACTGGTCTGATGCTGTTGAACGCCTTCATCTTCATCTTCTACTTTGCAAACTCCATGCCCGTCATCTTCGCCGCTCAGATCCTCGAGGGTATTCCATGGGGCATTTTCATCGCCAACGCTCCTGCATACTGTTCTGAGATCGTCCCCCTCAGACTCAGAGCTCCCGCAACTCAGATGCTGCAAATGTTCTGGGCTATCGGCAGTATCATTGTTGGCGCTGTCACCTACGTGTACAACCCCATCACCGAACAGAGGGCTTACAAGATCCCAATTGCCCTCCAATGGATGTTCCCGACCCCTCTCGCCATCCTCGTCTTCTTCGCACCCGAGTCTCCCTGGTGGTTGACCCGCAAGGGCAAGTACGAGCAGGCCGCACATTCTATCGAGCGTCTTGGTCGCAGATCTCAAGTCAACTCGGCCGACCAAGTATCCATGATGCGTCGTGTCATCGAAATGGAAGAGTCAACAAAGAAGCCCAGTTACATCGAGCTCTTCAAGGGCACCGACGCCCGCCGTACTTTCATCGTCTGCTTCGTTTATGCTGCACAAAACTTGACGGGTAACTTGATTGCCAACCAGGCCGTCTACTTCTTCCAGCAGGCCGGTGTCAGTGACAATCTCGCCTTCGCTCTCGGTCTCATTACCTCCGCCCTTCAAATGATTTTCGTCATGCTGTCCTGGATCCTCACCACCTACTATGGCAGACGTTCGATCTACTTGTGGGGTTCTGCCGTCAACACGATTCTCCTCGTCTGTCTCGGTATCGCCGCTTCCGTCGGCAAGAGCAACGCTGCCAACCTCGCTCAAGCCTCTCTCGGTCTCATCGTCTCCGTTCTTTTCACCCTCGGTCCCGCTCCCGCCTCCTGGGTCATCATCGGTGAAACCTCTGCTATTCGTCTCCGTCCTCTCACCACCGGTATCGGTCGCGCCACCTACTACATTGTCGAAATTCCCTGCATTTTCCTCGCTTCGTACATGCTCAACCCTACTGGCGGTAACCGTAAGTTTTTCCTTCCCTCGATTTCTTTCAAGAGAAGATTTACTAACTTCCTTCGCNNAGTCGGTGGCAAGTGCGGTTACGTCTGGGGTGGCACTGGCTTGATCTGTCTGATCACCGCCTACTTCTTCGTTCCTGAGATGAAGGGCAGATCTTACCGTGAGATCGACATTCTGTTCAAGCGCAAGGTCGATGCTCGTCACTGGACCAAGACTGAGATTGATGTCAACGATGATGAGTAGATGCTGGGAATCAGCTGTGGAACATGAATGTCTTTGTCACTCTCGAGTCTTTCAAGACGAAGGGAGGACTTATACTTGATATGATTGGATGTGCAAATTTTATATGCAATGACACCTCTTCTCTCTGGTCACTCCCTCACTGCAGGTGATTCTTCTGGCTTTAGCCGCCACGACCCCACGTTCACATACAACGTCGCCCGTATTGAGTTCATATCATGTCCAGAATCCTTGAGCTGCTTTGCTGCAAAGTAAACACTTCCTGTTTATCCAGTTTGTGGTTGCTTCCTACTTTCCAGGTTGCAATGCCAATACTACAGGAACCGGTCAGAGGCACTTTGTCTCAATTCGCCCCGCTCTGGTTCTCGATCAGTTCTCGGGATCATCCTCTAGATCAAGCGCAAGGTAGTTGAAGAAGGTCGTACACAAGCAGGCTTCACCACGCTTTTCATCGACACGGAACCACGTCGCGCTTCTCACACCCTCGACAATTACAACACAAGCATTGGATTTACTAGATATGGACGAAAGGATAAGCATACCAGAGTTCCACTTGGCGTATATCCCTGTTGTTGATCTGCTCTTCTCTTTTTGTTTTGTGGGATTCCTCTGTGGACGTGCAGACTTCCTTGTCCAGCAATCTCCGACAGCAAGGAATCTGGACAAGCTATCCACGGCCAGTGAGGGATAGACGGTGACATGGCACTTTGTGTCTAGTGCGTGTTGAAGCAATAAAGGTTTCCGTCGTTGTTGCCGATGTACTGGTCTACAAGATTATCGAAACGGAACATCGTCTTACCACTGCAGGACTTACTCATATCAATGGAGTTCGCGATCCAACCGCCACGGCCATCGCCACACTCAGCGTTGAGAATGCTTCCGCTGCTCTTTGCATTTCTGCAACTGGCGGTGAAACTGCCGCTGAAGCGTATCGTCAGTAGACTGGTCATGGATCTTGACAACTTGACGACTTACTTGAGCTGTGCAACAAGGTGTCCACCAGAGTTACCAAAGCACACATCGAGGTTGCGTCCGACGTACACGTTAGTGCCGCCATTTTTGGCACGGCAGTTGCCATACAGATAATAATGCGGGTTGTTGCTAGAAGGCTGATGGACTTGACTACTAATGCAGCTAGCTGCGTATCCGGAGTTTGCAGCGGCTCCCGAGGTGAACAAGCTGAGTCCAAGAAGGGCCAGGCCAGATGGAGAGATGAGCTGCATGATGAGTAACAAGAATGATTCTGACAACAGATTGCAAGTATGATAAGATTCTGGAGTCTGGACATTAATCGACGGGAATCGCTTGCTACTTATAGACGATACCATCTCGCACGAGTCCCTGGAGCCATGTATAGTGCTCCCAAATGATTCCACACATACGGCCGTACTGAGCCCGATGTAGTGGTAGATTGCAGTTCGAGGATCAACAGATCACACCTGCTACATTGAGGTAAGCAGTCCATACTAACGTGCAGCCAACATAGTGGATGTGTATTTCTGTGCTGCAATTCACCAATCCTAATTAGGAGTTCTGGTCGAAGGATTGATCTACATGCTAAGACTCTCGGTCTATGCTGCCGGCAGAAGCTTGTTAAGCCGACTTCTTGGAGATCTTCTGTGCCCCGTTTGTTTGATGTCTAGATCCAATCAATCGCGTACATTGTGAATACCTGGAATGAAGCTATGGAATCATTCTATCTTCATGGTGGCGATAATAACAAGTTACGTGCGCAAGGCCTCGACTGCAGCGGAGAAGTCTGGGAGATTGCAGACGTAGCGGAGATGGGTTCATGAGTTGGATCGGTCTCGTCATATTCTTCCGCATACATAGTGATGGCCTTTGGGGGCCCATAGTCTCAGGCCTTTACCCAGCTTCGGCGGAGTATCAGATCTGGAACCCTTACAGCTCTCACAACGGAAGATACACGTCAAAGCATTACTATCAGGCCGATACAAAGCAAACTCATGAGCGGAACTGGCCAGTAACAGCACTATGGAGCTTACTACTGACTCCAAGACATCGCCAACCAAGCCTTTGAGCGCGACATACCCTCGCCAGACTGATCATTGATGTCGAAGCATGAGATGAGAGTCATAACGACAAATACTGGTGGCATAACACATTATATCGTCTTGCAGTCGTGATAGTATATACATTATCTGCTTGCCGGCCGCAGCTCCTTTCACAAAACAAAATATACACATTCAGAGGTAGCAGCAACCAAATCTCTTAGTTGGCCAGTCAACACTCTCCACGACCCCAGTTACAGCAAAGCACAAGCGACATGCCAACCTCGTCCAGACCCTCAAGATATACACGCGCATGTGCCAGAGAGGCCAGAAACAACGGGTTTTACGGCTCAGATAGATTTCATGGTTGATGTCAATGACGATGAGATAGAGGTCGATACCGGCCACGACAGCCACGCAGTACACGAAAATCTCAACGCAGGAGAACCAGCTCGGTTATATGCTGTTTGGTCATACTGCTGCTCCTGCCGCTTCGAGTTAGCCTGCTGCAGCTATCGCTTGAACACCACAAGACAGAGCCGGAAATGTCTTGCCAGATGAACATTGTGCAAGTTCATCACACCGTATCTCCAGAATCTCATCTTGCCGCAATGGACAGGCGCTTTTAAGGTCAAATCCGGCATTTCTCAGGACAACACTTCAATCTTGCTCGTACTAGGATGCTGTTATATACGGAATGAGCGTATCGACACCATCCGATCGTCGCCAATCATGTCGGACATGATCAAGTCGAACTTTCGACCCATCTCATGTTAGTCACAACTCGACGGCCAGTGTGATGCTGCCAAGTCGACACCTTTCAAGGATCTAGTTCAAGCTGTGGGAGACGTCAAAGCGCCAACTCCTTCTCATACCCAGTCCATTGTCGACTCGCTCACTCCTGTCTGCTTTCTTCGTCCGCTCGACTTCACTGACTCAGGTGGCTGCAGCTCCCGTCGCCGCGCTCAGCGCAACCGTTCCCTCTCGCCCTTCCTCGACCTCTAACCTGCTCGTGATGTCGGTGACCGCCGTCGCGACCGCTCTCGCGAGCGCCGCGATCGTCGTGAGCGTTCTCTGTGTTCAGTATGTTCTGGTTTGCTTTGTAAAGTTGGCGAACAAAAGTCATAGAGAATCTGACGAATTAGATGATGATGGATATGTCAGGGCAACGAGGAAAAGCATAAGTATATAGCATCCAAGTCCCAAGCCTCGAAACCTGCCATGCGGCTGACCGGAAGGATTATTTCCAAGCACCATCGCGAACATCAATCATTGCTCATAGCCCTTCGCACGAGTATCAGTCATGATCTCTTGAACACACGAACTTCTGTTCGACGTGGAGTGGGAAGAGAGATGGGCAGAGCTTGTGGTAGAGGAAGCAAGGATCGAAGAGTTGGAAGAACAGCACGAAGGTGGCTTTGAGCAGACGCTGGCGGAGAACGAGGAGGACATGAAGGGCTTTGAGCATCTGTTTGAGGGAGATTGAGAAAGGATCCGCTACCGTGCTCGCTTTTGCATCTTGTCTTGTGGGAGTATGGGGAGGAAGATGTTGAAGCCGAAGGTTTCTTTGGAAGACCTGCCATACTGTACAGTTTCGCTTCACCTGAATGTGACTATAGAACTGCGCGAGCTCGAGATCGCATCTAGAAACGAGGGAATCGAACAGCAAGAATACAATGGCTGTACCAGTATCATAACTCGTCCTTGCAGCGACGTACGTCGCTGTGTCTTGGCGTGGTGTGAAAGCCAAAGTCGTCAAACAAACATCACTCTCTGTTGTTTCCTTCCCACACACAACCTCACACTCGCGCTCTTACTAAACTCGATCTTACAACGCCCCTTCCGTACGACATCTCTCGCTACAACATTCCCTCTCACATTCTGTTCTCATACCATTATGTCGTCCATCAGCAACGATCTCGACGATCTCAAGCCCATCGCGGATGAGAATTCTCATGAAGCAGAGCGTCGTCGCTTCCGCAAGGCTTTCATGGCTAAACGTACTCCTGAACACCTTCGAGTCCGCTCCGCCGATATGCTCGTTGAAAAGAAGAAACCGAGACTTGTTATCCGCAAATACAGCGACACCGGCATGTTACCTACGCGCGCCAGGTCCTCGACCATACTCACTTCTTCGCTAGAGCTTGCCAACTCTCAGCTGCAGAGCGGTCTCTACAAGTTGCCCATCGAGCTGCGTATCGCCATCTACAAATTCGTGTTGTGCACTGAAGGCTCTGGCGATGCCGAAGACTCCCTTACCTACACCATTGGAGAGCGCTCCCACTGGGATGGAACTTTTGTCAAGCATCACTTCAACAACTACCTGCTTTGTAACGTCGGCAAGCAGCCTTTTGGGCTCTTGGAGACCTGCCTCAGAGCCAGGGAGGAGCTGCAAGCTCATGTCGTCTCGAAAATCATCTGGCATTTCAAGTCTGCCGGTGCTTTCGACAAATTCCTTCGTGAGCCTGCTCAAACCGAGATGCATGTAACCATCGACGAGTCACGTCTTGAACTTGTTCGTAGCAGTCAGAAGATCGAGATCATAATCCCAGAGGACAACTTCTGCGACAGAGTGGTGTATCAACTCGGTCATATTGGCAGAAGTATCGACAGCCCTTTGAAACTTCATCTCATCGACGAGGGCGGCAACAAAGGCGTTGCGAGCGAAGGCTTTCGTACCGCACAGCTCTGTTGGAATGGACTGATGAAGACACTCGAGGATCGTACTCCATGAGGCAGTGTTGCAGCGGAAACTGAACGACAAGTGGATCTCTTGGAAGTCTGAAGATGGCTGACGGGCACTTACATTGCTCGAGCTTGAGCTCAGCGCTCACACGTTTGTTTCTCCTTCTTCCTGCTTACTGCTTCATGCTGATCTTATGCAGTGCGTTGGGACCACTTTTCTGGACTTTGATGCGTCGTGCCACTGAGCTGAGAGTAAGAGTCCAAGTTGAATCTTGTGCTTTTTGTTCCATCTGGCATTTGAGAGATAGAGGGCCGGGCCTGCATCAGGGGAGGGGGCTTGGACCATAACGTTCGAGAGATCCTCCCTAATTGGACATCGCAATCAGTCATCTGAGCATCCATAGCAAAAGAATGTGATTACCGGTAAACCAACTCAGTACAACTTAGTCACCTTTTCTTATCTTGCTTGCCAACTCTTCGGCTTGGTGCACAAGCCGATGTGGACAAGTGCACTTTACTCTTTGTCCTTCTTTCGTTCTATTGACTGCGCGCGGCCCCGCCATCTCATGTCTCAACAATGGAATATCTACGCCACAAAGCCATCGCCAGTCAGAAGAAAAATCACAACAAAGAGCCGATCGAAACAGAATACCTCCCCGAAAGCACAGTTCGGGGCGCCATTATCGCGACCATGACTGTCGTCAGCTTCCTGCCTCTCGCACCTCGCCTCCGGTGACAGTGAGACGGAAGGATCCGATGCGAACGACCTGTTCTTCCGTGGCAGCTATGGTCCAACTAGTGTCAGTAAATCTCTTGTGGCACGCCATTCAGCCTTTCTATCTCGGGACTCGTGAAATTTGCCTTTGTAGAAGCCTTTCGCCAGCACAAGGAAATGTCTCTCTATGGCCTCAAGATTGGTGTTGAACTCGTTCCTTCTCGCCAACGCCTAGTGAGTAAGTCGTTCGCGCTCTGCCACTACTCATCCTTACAAATCGAGAGGATGAGGACCAGACCTAATGCTGGGGATGCATTGGTGATCTCCTTCGCAAGGTCAAAAATCTCAATTTAACAACTCTGGTAGTTCTGTTATGCGATCTGCTCTTTGTCCTTGACTAACTCCGTCCAGGACCTACGAGCCTGTGTCACTCGAGTTTGTGAAAGAAATCGATCAAGTCGAGCAACGGTTCTGGCGCAAAAAGACAGCTAAGCAAAAAGACGCTGGAAAGAGCTCCTTTGCCGAAAGCCGGAGATCCTAGGGCAGGTATGCAGGTATGCAGGTATGCAGCATATTGAAGGTCAGCTGCTACCAGTCATTGGACTCTGGACAGAGATTCGAACACAACCCACATGAATCAAGCAGGCGGTAGCGGGAAACATCTTTGATAGATAAGAGATTGCCATCAACGCTGCTGCGAAAACCGCCTTTGCCAACATCGTAAGTTCACCGTGATAGAAATCAGTAATCTGTAACGCCACTACATTATAATGAAAAAACTCCTATCTCAATCCATCTTCGACCTCTAATTCTCCTGACTCTTGCCAACCCCAACGACAGAAACGAGAAAATTCTCGCCGTTCGCAGCGATTGCGTGAACCACAGCGTCCTTGCCATATGGACAGTCATCTTCTTCGTTATAGACCTCGAATACTTCGAAGTCTTGTTCGCTGCTGCTTTCGGAGGTCAAGACATTCTTGGCGCACTCCCGGGCGTCTGCTCTGGCTCTGAAAGTCCCCTCGATGAAATACTCTCTTTTACAGCCATCGCAATCCTCTGCGTAATGTATGACTTCCTGGAGGACGCAATAGAGTGGGCCACAAACTTTCCCATAGGGGTCTCCTGTTAGCCCAGCATTGTTGGGATTGGTCTCGACGGAGATTTTGAGAATATCCCCGCTTTCTGCAACCGCGCGTACAAAGATGCTGTCGTCGTACGGCCATGTCGTTGGCTCAAACTGCTGTTTAGATTCGAATCTCTTGAACAAAGCCTCTTGGGGCTCCAGTGCAGAGTACGCAGCCTTCTTAGCAGCATGAAGGTCTGTGAAGGTACCAAGAATGTCTGTCTTGTAGATCTGAGCGTTGGGATCGTGGGAGAGATGTTTGACCGTTTGTTTGACATGATATAGGTCCTGGCTTCGGCGGTGGATATTTTTCATTGAGCAGATATCGCACGACATGTTCGCAGATAGACGTCTGAGTGATAGCGCTTCGTCGGGCTGCGGTGTGTATTAAGAAGGGGGTGAGGATATAGATGTAATATCAATGGTAGATGTTCCTCACCAAGGAGGTATCTGCGACTTGAAAGTAAAGGTCAGACGTGGTAGGATATGGTGGTGTCAGCTGATGATCCGCATGCCTCGATCTCCTGTCGGGCAAAATCCCACTGATGACGTGATATCTATGGTGTGGTCGGGAGATGACTCCTGGCTTAGGTACTATGCTACACAGCGATTGGAATATACTACCTACGACCGGTTCTATATTCCTTGACTAAACTCTAGACATGCGAAACATAATGTACTTAGAAAGGCCACCGCGTGCTCTCTCGAGACGTCACGCCACCGATCGCTCCTTGCTAAATATCACTCCACTAGTTGTTTTTGTGTCTTTTCAAGCTCGTAGATCAGACACGTCAAGCTGATGCATACTTGCTCTCGACTCATGTGGATAGCCCTATATTGTCTCGTCGTGGGTTTCCCTAGACGTTCACCTGGTCCCGACTCTAATAAGATCTTGATTCTAGCCTGTACCATCATCACTAGCTTATGCAACAGGAACGAGATTTGTGGGCATGTAAGATGACGCTCTCATCGCGTATCAGAACATGTGATACACAAAAAGTCATCATAATTATGATTTATAGGGGCTCATATTCTTTTCATTGTGTACTCATCCACTCAAGTACTTTTCTTCTCTCCACACATATATCGAACATTATCGGATCAAAGTCTTTGGCAGCAAATGATAGCTCCCGACGTCTACGAGGATGACATCAGCCCTGCTCGGTCCTGTGCTGTTCTAGAGATGCAGCCGGCAGAGCATTATATGCCACCTACAAAACACCTGCCAGCGAAGCAATCCTATGTGGACTCGACCAGCTCGAGATCTATAGCAGAGAACGGCAACCACTTGAGAGGGACGGAGGTTGGGGCTCCGCACATCACTGGACAAGGTGACAGGTCATCATATCACATGAACGACAAAGACAATATTCCGGACTGGGCCAAAGGCGTTGATGCACAAACTGTGGTTCACGAACCTGGACGTGTGCGGCCTGTTGCAGTATCGTTGCCGGGCACTACCAACAAAACTCCGAACCAACTTCAAGCGGGTCAGCAACACTATTACCGGCCATGGAATGTAACTTTCGGTAGCTTACACCTCCCTTACCCGCGTTTCGAAAGGAGTGGCTCTTTGTCTACGGGACACAGAGCGCATGAATGCTTAATCCGAAGAAATATCCTTATCTGGGTCTCAGGCGACGATACCGCCGGTGAAAACCTTAAATATCGACCAATGTACGATGACTTTATCCTCCAAAGCATGCACAGAATGTCGAGCCTCGAGAGCGAGATATACGATTGGTTCAACCTTATTGGCTACAACGATCTCATGGCCAAAGCACGCCGTCGGTGGTCAAGCGTGCGAGGAACATTGCATTCAAAGCATGTAGCTCATGACCACCAGCCGCCTGATGATCCAGACCGAGAGATCTCTGCCTTGTCCAGTAATCGTTACCAGTGGGCGATGCCACCGATCAGCCTAATACTATAGGTACTCCTGCAAGACGCCACATCAGCACCTAGGATCTACTTCCTGCACAAGCACATCACTTGTAGAGGCGCGAATCTGCGTTGCATGATTTCAAGGAGAGAGGGTTATATGAATGGAACAATCTAATAATAGTTGGAAAGTTGGGGCGAGAGCATTTATACACAGTGCGATGAGGAACTCTTCTGGCTGACGATTCCCACGTTCTTCGATTATCCTTTGCGATCAGGTAGTAACAGTATCTTACTTATCTTTGCTATTTCATTTGGATACAATCAGGCTCAGGTTTTTGTTCGCCTTGGCTTCCGAAACCCACAGTTCTACATCTAGGACCTCCTCCGTTCTCCGCAAGATCCAAGGTTGGAGAGGTATAACCTCATCACAAGTAGTACGGCCATACGGTATATAGCTAGGATATGCAGATCGGACATCGCCGCACATCTATGAGTGACCGGTTGTGAAGAGAATTAGGCGAAAGACAACCTGAGCATGATCGTACTTGAATTTAAGAGCGCAGGCTAGCTTATTTCCAAGAACGTGGCATTGTTTACTAAGTCTAGAACAAAAGCCGAATCAATTTGTTGACCCTAAGCCTGCGCCTTCCCTGGGGTGCCACATGCTTCGCAAGCAGCCACAGAGCTGAACCAGCCGCATCTATCGATGTGGGAGACTCGAACAACGGTATGGCATTGACCACAAGACACAAAACAATGATCGGACAATTCGTCCGACAGGGACAGAACCGAAACGTCGAGATCACTCAGACAGGGGTCAGATTCTGTGGTTTCTTGCTGGCAAGACTGAACATTGGATTTGCAAGATCCTGTTTCGTCCGTCCAATCTGCTTCCTCTTCTATAGCGCTTTAGTGTTGGTCTATGTGGTTGCGAAGAAGGTTGTACCTGCATCACTTACCAAGTATGGCTATAGATGGGGATGGGATAGGATCTGTTGTCTTTACAATAGGGACCAAAGGTCTGCAGATCGATCTTGAGCGTCGATGATGTCTGGGTCCATACAACGAGCAGTTCTCGATAAATCGCGACAAACGAACTGGCCTAGGGGCGTAGCCAGCTGACATCATAGTTCAAGGTGTGTTGAACAATGTACTGTATCTGGAGTCGAAGATGTTTGTTTGCAAGTTTTGGATGGGAAATGAAAGAGCACAAAGCACTTATATCAACTCTGGGCAATGTCTATCTTATCAACTGATTCGATGTTTACGTGAGAATCAGGAGATCAGCCGACTCAGGCCGAAAGGCATAGCTGCGGCCATGTTCTTTGTCTCAAGCCACCTTGCGCATACCATACTCCGAACAGAGTCAGAGGATGAATGCTGTGGCTGATTTATCACACGACTCTTTGAGCAACGTTAAACTCTCATCAAACACATCTTGGACGTACTGCTCTCAGGTGGCTGTCTTGATGGCTGTCGACATGGTGTGATTATCGTGTATTGAGTTCGTGAGCTGCAGAAGCTTGCTGGATGCAGAGACTGGCCTGTCATTTATTTCGCACGTATGTACTCGAACATGCTCAAGCTCTGATATGTGGACAAGAGTTACGACACGTCCAGTCACGAAGACAGAATCGTGGAATCGAGTTCTTGATATAGTTAGTGCTTTTTCCGCACGTTTTTGACGTGCAAAGGCGCTTTATTGCCATCGGTTAGATACCCTGAATTCAGTCTGAATCACCTGTGATGGGGTGCTACGCGTCTTACACATCGACTGGCTATAGCATAAGCCGCATCGGGTAAGGGAGGTATTTCTAGAACCTTCGAGGATCCGATCGTTGGCCTTTGTCAAAGCATGAACCAGGGTCAGGATGTCAATGCTGGTGGTCATGCCATAAGGCTCAATCATGCTATCAATACCGGAGAGAAGGCGTGTATCAACGCGGGTTGGTCATAAGTGGCTGCGTAAGCTTATCGCCACTAAGTGACAAGTCTTGCTCGGCCCTGCAGACGGGACCCCCTAAAGATTGCGGAGCCAAGACCAGGACCCCTGGAGATGCTTGATTGCAGCTACCAGAGTTTTGCCTTCCTAGTTCCTTGTTTACAGAACACCACACGTTTGCAACATCGAGAGCCGACAGTTCATGACGGTGAAAGTCTTTCGTGTACGTAGGCAGTGTATTGGACCTTACTGGACGCTGTCGTTCCACAACTGTGCGTGGGACAGTTGTTTGACATGAATTCACGGTGGCCCTCGCTGCTCGCATCGCGCCATCGCTCGATGCATCTGTTGCAGGCTTAGTGGCTAGTGATTTATGGTTGTGCAGCATGATCTCGGCGGGGCAGACATGGAACTTGCGCTGCCTGGAATTGCCAAAAGAACGTGAATTTTATTACTAGCGCATAGCACGGTTATATATATTAACCGCCAAGAGCTACTACTCCGGTAACGTGATGACTTGCCTAGTCTTGGTGGTTGTGTAGGGCACCCGCGCTTCGGCGGGGTATGCAAGGTCTTAGTGTGATTGGTCCCCTAGTCGAGACAGATTTAGAGGGCATAGGTGACATTTGGAGCTCTCCTTCTATATCATCGGCAGCTTTTGCGAGTAACTCAAACGCGAATCAGTACCCGTAATGGTGAAGACAAAGTGGACGCTTGACTGGATAAGCTGTACTCCCTATTCCAGATTGATCCTGTATAGAAGACGCCATAAACGCATGTCTCAATACTATTTCATGTGCTTACGATTAATCTCGTCGGCTTCGTTCGCGATATGAACGACTGAGGATGACCTTGAAAGACCAACAGGAGTGCAACTTGTCGAGGAAAATCCCCATATGTCATTGTGGGCATCAGGCTGGCCATCCAACCACTCCAAGAATAACTTGCGTTTGTAGTCTTCCCACGAATGTGGTTCGTGACTTCCATTCAAGTTTCCAGCTTCATTTGGATCCTTGGTGGCCAAACCGCTGTCTGTGCGTGGAACATAGATCTTGATGTTCTGCATGTTGTTGTCTTGTGGATCTTCGGACGCCCATAGAACGTTTGCGCGTGGTGTCTTATTGGTGGACTGATTGGTTTTCGTGGAAGAGCATGAGCTGAAGCATGCCGCAGCCGCTTCACGCGCAAGGTACTCTGCGTCGTTCCAGGTTTTGGACACGGTTGCTGGGAGGGCTCAGCGAAACGTGTAGGCATTGTCGAGTCATATTTTCTAGACTGCGATCAGAAAAGTCAAGTGCGCACTTGATCAACTCACCTCGTTGTTGTAGTGCTCTGTAAATCTTGATGTTTGAGTCTGTTGGGCTGAGCCATTCTTGTGTATCTAAGGTGGGAAAATCTTCTTGATCACTACGACTGGATCGAGCAGCCAAAGGTATTTAAGTCTGGACTCATATCATACGATGGCACACTGCATTCGTGACAGACCTAGGGAAGCCCTGTCATGAGCTTTAGAACGTGGACAGCGGACACCATCGATACCTTGCTGACATCCAGTCAGGCCAGTATTCCCAGTCCGTTCGCGACGTCAAGAGAGCGGTCGGACATCCGATCACGACATGCCCTACTGGGTCTCATGTCTCATCCTTCTGATACTGCTTCTACAGTGCTCAGCAACACGTGAGAAATCAGTAGAAAACACGCCACCATGCTCATCTTGGCAAAAGCAAGCTACGGGGTAGCTCACGCCCTTGGCGTGTGAGCTTTCCGCAGAGGTCTCGCCAGGGTCACTATTACAACCTCGCCCCACATGCTGGATGAGCCAGTGAGCTCACCTGCAGATCATCACAACCTCGCTCCGTGTTAGGCGGAGTCAGGGATAACGATCAGGGAAAACAATCGAGACATATGTATACCGTTCTTATTCAGTTCTGACTTTGGCTGGAACCTCGTTCAAGCGTCGCCAGATGTGTCGATTGCACACCCGGCGCATCGTCTTGGAGGACCTCACTCACAGCTTTTCCACTCATTGGTACAATGGTCCGCTGGCAAACTGGACACTTCCGAAAGCCCATCAAAATGGCATCTCTTAGGCAGTCGCTGTGAAAGACATGCAAGCATCTTAACCCAACAATCTGATCTTGCTGGTGAACAGTTTCGATGCAGATGGCACTGGTCCGGATCTCATTAGCGACGATGAAGTCTTTTCCTAGTGTCAACGCACCATAGTGGGTCGGTAGGAATCCTGCCATGCAAAAGCGGATGTAACAGTCGACTCCATGTTTCGAATGTTTCTTCTGGCTGCAGTATGAGAGTGGATTCGGCCTCTCTGTCTTCTACACCCGCCCAGTGAGGAGGTCGGACGCATTTAGCAATTGAAAAACCACTGCTCATACGTATTAGCTTCACGGTACAGTGGTCCACCTCTACAGGCTGCCTACAGCATTATTATTGCTGCGAGAAGGAAGAACGACAGAGCTGGCACGGTGGCTCCCACTGTAGCAGATAGCCGTGAATATGCATCTGGGACTCTAGTCTCTAGCGAAGAATCTTTCATGGCGACCGTATGCTTCCTGATATTTCTCGAAATGAGGAACCAATAATGTTCTGGAGGTGTACCAAAGATGTTCCAAGACGAGACGAGTTGTCATGAGCGCTGGGGATGGTTGAGATATCAATCACACCGCATCGGACACATCCCGCCGTTCTCCTGCTTCTCTTACGATCATTCAACCCTCGCGATATGGCATCATGCGTTGTGTGCCGCTTTGAACTGATTACCAGAGATTCCGGCATGGTTCGAGATCTTTTAGCACGTGAAGCATGCGAGAGTCTTGGCGTTCACGCCAACTCGAAACTGACGAAACCCTTGAATATTGTGGCTGGCTGAGCATTGCTAGAACCGTCTCGAATGGTCTGCTGTCGCCCGCGGATACCGAAAGAAGTAGCATAGATAAAGGTGCATGGAGACGTCAACGGCACCGCAGTATATGGCTCTTGTCAGCATACGTGCAAGTGACGCTCGAGTTTGATCTACATCTTGAATTGGCAGACGAACATGACTACCAATGCTCATTAGGTTCAAATTCCTGGAGAGGAGCCTGCATGTCCCTAATCAGTTTGCAGGATCCCTCGTGTGAACGCGATTGAGAGTACAACAATTGGATTTGTAGGAAACTCCATGTCATCGATGCTTTCTGCGGCTTTTGCGATGTCACACCGGAAGTTTATATCACTCGAGTCACACCTCTAGTAGATCGTTGCTCAGATTGCTGTTTATCTGTGCAGCAACGGCCAAGATACCCCTCGCGGTCGAACCACCTACACAAGCGGCTCCTGATAGAAGCAGTATATCGTCGCTCCAGAATTGGTCCAAAGAAGTGAACATTAGCCAATCTCTGGCCTAAGAGTCGCAGGTCAGTTTAAGGAATAGAGATGAGAAAACCAAAGCGGGCGACTTGACCGATCTAGGGAAGTTCACATCGGACGGTATAGCTGTTTATCTGTATTAGTGCATGTCCCTTGCTGCGTAGATAAGCAGCTGTTTAGCTCAATAAGACTCGGACTGTTGTAAGCGTGGACATCACGTTGTCCCTACTATGCTGAACGACAACTGATGACGAGACGTCAGCAGTAATCTAGCGGCAGATCAACTTACAACCACTCTACTGCACAACTATGATGAGATCTCGGAAAGAAGTGTAGATTTGTGATTCTCTGACTAATCAGCTCGAACAGATTGAAAGGATAGGACAGTCTGGCTTCCAAACGGTAATTCGTGAGATATTAAACAGATCACATGATTCATTGACGAAGTAGGAACAGACTGACGCTCATCGATCATGTATCCGAGGCGAAAAAGTTACGGATCAACAAACATGACAAACACCTGTGGTCATTATCCAACCCTCCATGATTAGTTGTCTTGAGATTCAACCTCAACCACGCCATTTGCTGGAAGCCGGTGACGCTCTTTCTTTGGAATCTTGATAGTCAACAATCCGGCCTTGAGCTGTGCATGAACGTCGGGGATATCGGCTTCGCCAGGAAAGGTGAAGTGGCGCTCGTAGTAGCCGACTCTTCTCTCTCCAACCATTAAGCGAGGCCAATCGTTGTGATCTTGCTTGCTGACGTCGTCCGGAATACCAGTCGAGGTCTGGCCAGCATCTTCTGGCCCGTTTGTGGTAGGTGCGTTGGCTCGCTTGATCCAACCACTCACAACCAGTGAGCGGGGGCCTGTCCATTGAACATGGACATCCTTGACATTGACAACACCGGGCACCTCAACCTCAACAATGTAGTGGTGAGGGAAGGTCCAAAGATCGATGTCTGGATAGTTGGGGTGGGATTTCTCGTCCGTAGTCTTCCTCAAAACTTGGTTTAGGAAAGTTTGGTGCTGGTGAATGCGATTGTGGGCATGATCAACCATGGGCAGGATGTCGTTCCAATAGGGCAGTCCAAACATGTCCATCGTGAAATACAGTGTTGAAACCCGATGAGATAGGATGATGATGAGATAGAATGTTGATGAGGAAAAGGTTGAACAAATTTGAGCTATGCTTGTAGATTATATATATTTGCGCTCGAAAGAGATTTACAATCATTGCCGACCGATGTCAGTTTATGATATGCGTGATTCGCCGTGACCCTCTGGTAGGCACCTCATAATGTAACTCTACAAGCTCAAGGTCAGGCCATGAATTGACGTGATCTTGTATATATGTAGCAGACTGGATAAGACTCACCTGCTATGGCGTGATTGTTTGCGCGGACAAGGATAGAGAATTAATCTGCGATGGGAAGGTGACTCCAAGATGTTCTCGTCTGAGGATGGGTCGATATTAAAGAGGCAACATATCACGTTTTGTATCGGCTTCCAATCTAGCGAAATGACTCGAGGTCTCACAGAGACATCAACTGTGTAGCACCCTTGTGCTAAGAACAGCTCAGGATTATGTTTTGGTCTGATTGAGATCACTGGCACTCCGCCTAGATCAACCCTTCCAAGTCTAACCATCTCTCTGATCTCGTGCTCTTCTGACATGGCCCGATTTCTCACATTCCTGACCAGCTCCATAGGCTGTATCAGGTCATGATCCTATCCTCAACATATCGAAAATAAGAAGACTCAGAGCTGTCCTCAGATTGGTCTTGTTTCCTCACCCTGATCCGGCTCTTTCCGGGTCATAGACTCCTGATGAATCATCCGTCCGGAGAGTGTTGTAGCTTGCTCATAGTATGGACATTGGTCGCACTTGACTCGAGAGCCGATGATGTCGATCTGTGACCGAAGTTCCTGGGTTCGCTCGTGCTCCATTTGCATGAGTGTGCGTATGCGCTGTATGGTTTGCACAGCTGCAACAAGAGTGAGAAATTTGGCGGACTTGTGGTTTGCGACGGCAATTGCGGGGTCGCGATCGGCGATTTCACAAAGAACTTTTCCCAGCCTCTCAATCCGAAGCTTGAGACCATGGCGGTATTTTTGCTCAGCTGCGCCATGTATCGCTCTTTTATACCCAGACGCTTTGTTCCTGGTCCTCTGAGTTTCGCAAGAGCTCGATGAATTTGAGCGAGAAGGTCGGCTTCGGTCTTGGGACAATAGCCGAGTCCGTCGAGGTGAGCAACTGAATCCGTCGTCGTTCATGGCTCAGGAAAGGTAGTTTGAGGATCGACTGGCAACGCTAGTGTTTGGCAGTAGCATTTCCCCGAGTCTGGAAACTGGCAGTGGTACAAAAGGGGCGCTTCTCAAAACATCCTCGAGTTGGCATGACGTCCCAAGCTTATAAAGCGCTATAGGTTGGAGCGGGCTCATGACAAGTGATCGTTCCTCTTGAGGCATTGTGGGGAATGCGGAATCGAGGTTTGTCTCCTGATGAGTCTGTCTGCACGGCATCTCTGTGGTGGCATGATACACTCGAAGCCAGGGGTCCCTCTTGCTCAGACCCTGTTACTCACGATCTCAGATTGGTTGCGCTTGACGAACACGTGCAAGTCTACACACCCATCTGGCTCGATTTGATTTACAGATGCCAAGATTTCTGGCAGGAGTCTCTTGCGAAGTGCGAAAGGCAATTTTACACGTGCGCCACTTTGCTCGATCTCCAGCTCAGGTCGGTTCTGCCAAGCTCGTCAGCTTACCTGCATACCAGGCTTGTCTGGTTCCGAAGCTATTTCGACTTATATGCAAGCTTGCTGGAGTTCTTCAACTGATAAGGGCGCCCAACAATACTCTCGATACCGTCCATACTTCACGCTATGTCAGGCATAGTGGTATCGCCCATACAAACACTTTTGACTCATGATGTTGTGGAGCTCTATACATCGTATCATACGGGCCAGAGAGGTTCTAGTCGAGGGCCAATGCCGGTGCAAGCAAGATTGTTTGCTGCAAGGCTTGATAAGAAGTTGGGGAACGGCATGAGCCCAGATTCAGCGCCACAGGACGCCGTCAACTTGACCCACGGCACATCGGTGATCCAATGTCTCGATCAACACGCATCATGGCAGTGTACAAAAAGTATAAACACGTCGGGTGAAACCAGATCCGCTTTGGACCATTGCTATGGATACCTACACAAGGAACATTCCAGATTCCTCGCAAGTTTCTGTCGAGTTCGATCTCGGCCTTGCGTCGAGCCAACAGGAGCGAGATTGGATCCCCGAGTCACTGTTCGAACATGTCGACCAGGCTCTGACTGCAATGAACAATCCTGGGGCCGCCAGCCAATTTGCTCATCAGGCCGACCGTGAACAGCACTTGGTGTCACACATCGTGCCAGCTGAGGTCGGAAAGAACACACCCACGTCCTCTGAGCAAAGATACCCTCAGCCGTCTCGCCGCCATCACAGAGCTTCTCATGCCAGAGTGGAGCAGAGAGCCCGGGCCAAGATCAGCGCTCAGTTTAACGAACTACACCAGGTCCTGGACATCGAGGACACCCCTATTCCCCCAAAGGACTTACCAAGTCTTTTCTGTTGGATGTAGCAATACAACAAATATCTGAATCGTGGACCCAGCTGGATACCCAGCGCGAACGTAACAAGGACTCCGAGATCCGCATTCTGGAACTGAAAACACTCGCGAGTTGTGAGAATTGTGCTCTGTACCATATAGCAATACGGAGTTGTTCAGGTCCAGGATCTGATGTACGTCCTTGCAAGCCTCCCACCATATAATTATGGACGTCTGGCTACATCGTTGAGGGTCCAGCGTTTTGTCAGTCAAGATACCCATCGGATCAAAACTCATGCCGATGTTTTGCTGCTGTCAAACTGGCCGGCATTGCATTGTAGTTCACTGAGTCGAATGGATATCGAGACAGAAACGAAGAGAACCGTGCGCCAAACAGATCGTTGATGATCGCGAGACTACCATTGATGCTGCTCTCTATGCTGCCTTACTGACATGGCGGAGCTATGGTACGAACAGCGCGAGTGACCACTTCTCCGTCGGTAACAAATGTAAGCTATGTATGCAGAAAACCAGGAAGAGGAAGTTTGCCGTATCAACCTTTGTTCACGTGCGGTGGTACAAGATGGCGCCTAAGAAGAAGAAAGCTGCTACGCGCAAGCCAAACGCAGGCGGCCACCACCCAAGCAAGAAGAAGAAGAGCGATAAGGTAAATACAACCGAGCTGCACACGAGCTGCACACGAGGACTTTGCTTACTCTGCTGGTTAGCCAGCTATCACGATGTCTGCTAAATTCAAGCCTGCCGCTGGGACCAAGACTCAGAGCATAGGTTGGTCAACACCTGAATATCAGCAACATGACAAGTCTGACGATATCAACAGATCCCGGCATGACCGAGCACACCACGTCCACTCCTGCTGCCCAAATCCATTGTCCACTATCCAGGCTCCCCTAGAAGTACGCGTCATGATGTACAACCACGTACTCGCCGACTCTCCTCTTATCATCGGAGAAAGACGCAGTCCCAGACGCAAAGTTCGTACACAGCGCCTCAACCACTACGCCCTCAAGAACTCCAACAGCGTACCACCTTTCTCTCTTGAAGTTGTGCACTACAATCCGCAAGGAGATCAAGAAGTTTGTTCTGCCCAACCTCGTATCTAGGCTCTTGTCCGCTCGCGCTTTGGGTCACTTTCTCGGTTACAGGTTGGAGCTCTATAGAGAGATTGAGAGGAAGGATGAGTATGCCTTCGAGCTGCTGTGCAACGCACAAAGAGTTGAGATGGTGAACCACACAAGATCGCTAGGTCTGTGGTTGGAGTTGCTCTTGAAGCTCAGATATGTCGAAGACGGCAATGAGGGTGTAAGCAGTGCTAAGTTTGCCTGGGACAATGATGGACTGCGATCAGCACATGCTGAGGCTAGCAAACTCCCGGCCCTGGTGGTAGCCTATAGTTCGGCAAGTAGACGCTGGTAGACAGCAATGGATGACTACCATGAATTCGACCCCTCAAAGTGCCAGACATCCATTTCAGAAGTAGTTTCTGAAAGAAGAAGGTCTTCTATCAGTTATCAAGAAAGTTCAGGGCCATAACTATACTTCTCGACGTGATCAACAGACTGTAGACCCATGCCCACACCACTTGTGGTTTAAGACTAGGTCCTGAATTCTAAGGGGGTTCGCGGAAACATGTCGAGTTGTGTCGTCGTTTGGTTATCTGTTTCTGTCAGTATATCGCGAAACTATGTGCTGGGCGGTCGGCTCTTCTTACTCCCCACATTGATACCAGAGATAGCAAGATCAGGCTTCCTGCCCAACCTCTTCTCAGCCTTCTCGATCCCATACTTCATGGCCGTCGCTGGAAACGAATTGACATAAAAGATGTTATGGTCAGTGTGCCAGTATCCAGTAGCTGAATTGCCTGACATACAGGTATAGTATTGGCAAGGTTCTTCCATGGACTTTGGGGCTGCATACGAAGATCCAGTGGCTGATTGATCGATGGCGGGAGCTGAGATACTGAAAGAGTGGTTTGCCGCTTTAAGGCGCTCGTAGAGAGTGCGGATGTGCATTTCTGCCCAGCCGTCGTCGTTGGAGAGGACGATGTTGGCTGCATTGATGCTTGGGGCGAGAGATACGAGAACAAGAGTATTCGGACGCATGTTGAGGGCAGCGAGGACGAGGACGAGGACGCGAAGAGGAATATTCGATTGCTAAAAGAGGTGCACACCTGATCGTTTCTTGCAGTTACTGAAAGCTTTGAGTTTGGGCGGGCATATGAGCAAGTTTGGGTATATCCGAAACCTTGTCCCACGTGCTGTACGAACCAGCTCTGTTTCCGGTTCTGACTTGATCATATCTTGTGTTGTCCCTCATCAGACTTGAACGCGACCTTCTCCATGTACTCCTTCCATCGAATGAACGCCTTTTTGGACGTTTCCTCTTCTGTTGCCATCGATTCAGTAAGAAGCAGACTTTCGAGCCGAGAAACTGGACTCTCTGAGAGTTAATAAGGTTCGAGTATCACCTCAATATTATTCGCCTTGCGCAAGATCTCAAGTTTGCGAGCAGAAACTCCAGGATCGTCCGGGCGGCCGAGGACGGAATCACGCAGTGTGCTTCTCGAGGTGAACCTGAGGACGGTATGAGGTCTGACATGTACGTTGACTTCCTCCCGAATCTGACGACATGTTGAAAGTACAGCGAAGTGTCGTGGATCGAAGCTCTGGCCAGTAGCAAAGAGGCCACGCCTGTCGCAAGACGCCTGTCGGTAGCTTCCTATCATGTAGAAGTGTCTTTTGGTCTCGCTGTCGGAGATTCCTGTCGAGAGGGCGTGTTTGTATATCATAAACCGCAGTTCTAGTGGAAGTTTGAACGAGACACTCTCAATCTGCTATCGGGGAAGGGCTCATCCATGGCGGAGTCTAGTTATGTATCAGTATCTTCTGGAGATCTTACTCATACGAAGTTTTACCACAAAAAAAAAGGTCGGGCTAGCAAACTCGATGGACTTGATAACACCGGATCGAACGAGAGAGAGGCCAAAAGGAAGTGGATCTTGTGCGACATGTATAGCAATCCCGTCCATGAGCCAAGCCTGGCTGATCAACATATCTTTCCACCTCGGACAAAATTGCTCAAACCATGGCAATGTGAGACGTAAGTTGTGGAACATACATTTCTGATGGTTCGAAAATGGAGAGAGGCTTATTTTGGAGGTTCGAAGAAAAGACAAATTGATTATGCCTTTGTATGGTCTACCGAAAACTTTGTCGCTCGTCTGTGAACCTGCCATAAATTCCAGCCCTCCCGATCTACTCAATGACGACCGACAGACTCCCTGATGTACATCAGAGGAGTCTCTGGGCGAGCGATATGTGCCTCCTCAAGCTGAGCAAGGACATTGTCAGGACGGGGTTGACGAGGAGGCAGAGGGCCCAGCTCAATCTCTATACCACCCATTAGCTTCATCCCAAACTTAACAGCACTCTGTACATACCAACATGACCAGACACACCATAATTGACTCCAGGGCGACGAGCGGGACGGCTGCGACGCATCCCCCAGCGTACAGGTAGCGCAGACGGGGGTCGCGCCAGAGAGCGAACCAGCCAAAGAAGGCGGCGGTCTGCAGCACACCGAGACACATGACCATGCCGATGAGCACGTCCGTGGTGACGCGCGAGTGCACGGTGGTGAGGAAGATGATGCCGGCGAGGGCGACGACGACGGCAAAGGCGAACATGTACTTGAGGCTGCGGAGCAGCGCGCGAAGGTGGGAGAGCTGGCGAGAGGTTGCCATTGTAATGATGGTGATGGTGGCGGTATGCAGGCGGTTCGGTGATGATATAGTGGCTTCGAGAGGGGAAGAGCGGTTTATAATAGAAAGGGGGAAAGTCTTGGACGAGTGAAGTGAGCAGTCTCGTCGAGCAATTGCAGCTTTCAAAACATTCATCAAAATGCAAAACAATCTTCACACAACCACCGACCTCCAACAAGATGACAACTACGCGTCCTCGAAATCACAAAGAAAGAGCAAGGAGATATACACAAACTGCAGGCAGAAAGAGAAGAAATACGAGACAGGTCATACCCTGCAGTGGGAAAGAGGAGGATCAAATCCGCTGGAAACACGTTCACCTACCTTTCCATGCACGCAAGACGCCGCCCTCAATACCTACCAATGAACCATCTCGACCTCAACAGCCCTGGGGCATCTCAATCTTCTCAGTGCGAACATTCAAGCTCGGCAACAAAAACGGGGCTGGTGATGAGAGAGGAGGAAGGCAAAGCGGTCGCAAGCAAAGCTTCACACATTCCCTCGGTGCAGCCACGACTTTTGGCCACCTCCTCAAACTGCCTCAACGACTCGAAGCATGATCATGTCGCAGTGTGCTGCTTGCGTCTTTAGCTTCCACGCCTGCAAATTCATGGATCAGTGACTCGCCTTCTTTGTCCCTCGTTACCACCACGCCTCCATCGTGACAATCAACTTCTCGTCCTCATTATCCACACTCGAGTGCCCTGCGACCGAAGACAGACCGCCACAGACCCCGCGCTTGCCTGGACGGCGAATTGTTGTACGTTTATCTTAACACAATCTCAACAAATTGGTTCTGTGGTGTAGTTGGTTATCACTTCTGTCTAACACACAGGCGGTCCCCGGTTCGAACCCGGGCGGAATCATTGCTTTTGTTACCAAAACATCTCTTTTGCATCCCCTGGAAAGCGTGGGTGTCGAGGTTTTGGCGGTGGAGGATTTTTGCGAATTTTGGTGGGCTGGCTGCGGGCGCAAGATTTGCAGACTTCGCGACACCAGCCGGCTTTGTGATATTTGGCTATCAGCAGCGAATTGAGTGTTGGAATATTGATGGACGTCAATCCTTTCTTTTGACACTGAGCAGTAGGGTGGCAAAACTCCAGTAGGAATGTGAAGATTTACTACCACTGATATAGTCTTACCATTCTACCGACAAAGGCTGGCATTGAACTTTCGCTGAGAAGGAAAGACAAAAGAATCATGAACTAGAGGGAATATGACAAGAGTTGTTTATTGTTTCATCTTTTCCAAACATCATTAAATTTTTATTCGTAAGTCATCGCATACCTACCCCAGCAGAACAGACCAGCTGAACTGCCTCTGGTTCATTTTGTCAGAGAACTATACCTCTCAACTCCCACCCTGAGAGTTGATTGCCAAGCTCTGGTGTATATCTGGCACCGTAACATCGCTCTGCATCTGTATAGCAGTAGTATTAGAAAATTTCCTCATCACCTCAGACCTACCAAATTTCCTTATCAAATGCCCAGTAGTCTCGTCTTCCCAGTTTCTTAGCATACGTGCAGTTTCATCAGTAGTCAGCTTGTCGCATGAACAGAATATAGTGTCTATTCCTGCAGCTAGGGCCTTCTGGTTTGATTGAGCACATTCGCAGGGCTGTGGGTCCCAGTGTAAGGCTTCGTGGGCCAGCATGTCGCGCTTTACTTTTGTGCTGAAGGAGCAGGAAGGGCAGTCTATACAGTTTAGGTGAGCTTTAATGTCTGTTTTGTAGACAGAGACGCGGTGGGGTGAGAGCAGAGGTGGTTCGTTGGTGTCATGGTAGGTACCGGGATGATTGTTCATGGCCCAGGGTGTGAATGAGGGGTAGGCTTCTTGGATGCGGAAGCTATCGAGGATGGTATCCATGGGATCTTCTGTATCCCTGTTTGAAGCAGAGACCATTGCATCAGAAGCCTGCTCGCGAGTGTCCCACTGCATAACGTGAAAACGGTAATCAACGGAAGCAAATAACTCAGCTGTCTCATAGATGAACTGGTTAGGCATTGGATCTCCTCTCACCACCCAGCTCTCTATACTCCTCTGGACTTGACCGGCAAGAATAGAGCCAGTCTGCATCTGAGCGAGAAACAACATGTGGTTTGCTAGCTGCATCATGTCTGTGAATTGACGACGCTCGATCAATGAGTACGAGGATGTGTATGCCTCCAGGACGGGAGGATTAAGAGCAGTGCATTGGGTCATGAACTGTGACATCTCCAGGATGTGTTCATGGGTTGCACAAGCGTTGGTCATCGTGTCGATGATCTCGGTCTCGAGATTAGTCGGATGGCTAGGATGGGGGAGAAAGACGAGTTTGAGGGCTGGATAGCTTATGTACAGGATGATTGAATAGGTGGTGGACAACAAAGCCTACCTAAAGATGGCTGCAAGACCTTTGTTACATAGAGATACAATGCTTGGTGTCTTTGATGGTTGTGTCGTGCTTTGTCATGCTTTGTTCTCTTGTTGCTTTGTCTGCCTCTCACCGTTCATGTCTGTCGCAGAGAGAAGCATCAAAACGCACAGTAGAGACGAGGCGTGATGTGTTGTCCGGAGAGAGTCTCCGTTGCTATAGCAGAAGTGAATCAAGTCCCAAATCATCTACGTTAAGCTTGACCACATTGGGAGTGACGCATCGGAAGTCTGTCAAGCCAGCATGTCACCTCGTTTTCTCCCTCACGGAGGGCAGACTCTCCATCCTCATCGTTCATCCTTCTTTTCAATTTGTCTCTTTCTCAAAGATCTATCGCCATCGTTTGCAAACAACCTTATCGTGTCTTTGTGAGTCCCTCTCGCGCCTTGCCTTCTTCATCGCTGTCTTTCCATGATCAGGTCCCTTACTAACAACTCCAGGACACACATCTCCTCTCGCTGGCAGGAGCCGGCACTTCTCGCCCTGCTGCTGCCAGAATGACCGAGAGTGCTGTTGCCATGTCAATCCAGCACGACGCAGGCTTCTGCTCTGTAAGATCTTTGTTTTTCTCGTTTCCATCTCTTCATCATGTTGATTTCTTACTAACGTTCTCAGGATACCCTTACAGTGTTTATCAAGGAATACGCGCCTGCTGGCTACAAGCGCTACGTTCATCCCGCCGCCTCGGGCATGGCTGACCTGGTGACCGCCACTGAGGACCTGGACGTTTCGGACGACTGGAACGACCGCTATGACAACTACACCGCCCGCAATATCAGAGGTGGTTACGCTCCTTACTCACGTGGCGACTTTGTCCCTTTTCGTTTACGCGATGGCTACCGTGGCCATGACATTCTAGAGATTCAACCAACCCTAGACTGTCAACCTGTAGAAGATCGAGGCTGGCATTGGTGTTCGCACCACCATCATGCTGCGCAACATCCCCAATCGTGTCAATTTCGAGGACCTCAAGCTCTTCCAGGATGCCACTTCGGAGGGCCACTACGATTTCCCGTACCTCCGTATCGACTTTTCTAACAAGTTGAATGTTGGCTACGCCTTTATCAACTTCATCCGTCCCGAGTTCATCATCAACCTCGTACGTCAGAGGCCCACTACGACTTCTTCTTCGACTTTTCTAACAACCTCAACGTCGAGTTTGAACTTCAACCTCAAGGTCTTTGTATCTATCAAACCCATCCTTGCGTCTTCGTGAGTTTCTTGTCTGACTTGCTTCCACGCTCAGGTTACTGACCAACGATCTCAGGACACAATACCTCTTTCTGGAGAAATCGCGCTCGCCCCTCTGCGCCGCAGCAGAGGCTTCTACGGCCGTGGCTCTCATTACCGCGAGAGGCCTGCTGCTCTGCTGCGGCGAGGAAGATTTGTCGAAGCTGCCCGCGTCTTCGCTTGGGCGGATGACCAAGACCGATTCCACCGTCTCCGTCTCTGTACTCAAGGAGACCATCAGAAGCGGCCTCGATGCCAAGATTGAGGTGTTTGTCAAGGAACGCATTGAGAAGGCTGTCGATGAGACTCTTACCAAGGCCGTACTTCATGCCGAGCTTGAGATGGTGCGTTGCATGTTTTCTTTACCGTACACCTTCGCGACTGACACTTGTTCAAGGCAAGAAAGGCTCGAGCACCAGAGCTGCCGTCGTCAAGGACCTCGAGAACCACATGCCGCTTCGCTCCCGCCAGTCCGAGGACTTTGGCAACCTTCTCGAGTCCGCCGCCATCGATGCCGGAGAGGACGATCTCGGCGTTGGCGGTCCTTTCGCCAGCCTTCTCAACTTTGCCCACATCATGAACGACAAGGACAATGGAATACTCAAGCAGACCATCCACCATCTTTAAGGCCGAGGTTGAAGCAGAGGGCAATAGCGGATACCATACAAAAGATGATCTCGTGGAAGACCTTGCTGATGCTGGCAGTCCTTTCACCAGCATTCTAGTCTTCGCCCACATCCTGGACGATAAGGTCGGCGAGCTCGTTAAGCAAATCGTCAAGACTCTCGAGGCCGAGCTTCCTGCTGAAGCTGATATCCACGAGATCGAAGAAGACATCGTCAAGATGGCTGACAAGATGGAGGACATCAAGGAGGAAGGTTAGGTTTTGACATATCAACCACCGCAGAGAGTTCGTCGAATGCAATGACTAGGTCGACAACGTAAGCCTTTGAGACCTAGGTCTCATGCGTCGAGTCTTGCTGGTAGTTCTACGTAGATAATCGTCAATACATCAAAACCAGCCTTACATTCTTGAGATTGCTCACAAAGAACATGAGAGTAAGGATGAGTCTTGTCATTCTTGTTGACCCAGACAAAGACTTGTCTACTGGCCTTGGACGACGCAGATGAACCATGGTTAACTATGGTTAACAATCGACCCATTAATGTCAACTCTATGCGTTCCGACGGAAGTCCACCATTGTAGGACTGAATCGAGTTGGAGCACACGAGAGCACTCGGCAGCTTCATCGAGTCAGCTACCACCGACGTCGAGCTCCGGGCTACTCTGTTTTTCGGACTCCTGACAAGGCCCACCATACAAGAGAGCCATTGTCTTGAGAGTTGCGTCACAGCACGAACAGCAACATCTTTGCCATCTGTACATATGTTTTTGCAAGCACTGAGCACTCATAACAAGATGCTCCAGTGTCTACAAAGCTCCACAATCTCAAGAGAGAAGTAGAAGTTTGGAGCGCGACTTGGGCCAAAAGGGCATACACAACCTCACCGGTTCTGACATTCTGACGCCTTGTAAGCGTAAGAACAAGGCTAAGGGAGCCGCTCTGGGTGACGGAGATGACGATGAGTGCGTTTCTCTTGCCCAAGAGAAATTAGAAGTTCAGGCAAGTCATCCAGGCTGCAGATTGGGAACGAGGATGATTCCCAGGACAATTGGACTTATTTCCAGTGGTCACCAAGAGACTACCTTCATATAGCAAGTAAACAAAGGTTGCTGTCCAGAAACAGAGGCTTTGATGAATATGCAGCTGATTCTGTAAGGTTTAACATCTGGTAGCCGATGGTCATTCTTGAGTCTCAGAACATCTAGTTTGCATACTAGAGGAGATTTATAGAGATCTGTCGATGATAGTGATCTGAATGCTGGTCGAGGGGACGACCCTGCTGGGGAACTTTTCTCGTTTCTCGTTCGTGACAATCCGGGATTTCCGAGGCTGTCCTACAACAATAGGATTGTTTTTCGCTATAAAACCATAATGCATAGTGCGAGGAAGAGATGAAGACCGTTGTCGTTGATATAGTGAGATTGAAGGAGTAAGATCACGTTGTCCAGAGGGTTAAACCGACTACCGACTGGAAGCTCTAAGGCTTTGTTACTATGCCACTCTCTCATTACGGACAGAGCAGAATCAATGCCTAATTGGTCAAACAATTCTCAAAGGTGTGCCTCATGATATACCAAAAGGCAAGTCGACATGGGTTGGGTTGGAAGGGGAGATTAAAGTCTGGAGCTTGGCAGGGGCGTCCCCGCCATTCGACGCCTGGAGCCCGAAGCTTCTTCCGTTGTCGTTCGCACGTGAAACAAAACAACTCAATCTCCCTCGCAATCTCTCGCCAACCGTATGGCGCGCCGCCGNGGGAAGCCTCAGGTGACTGTGCCGAGAAAACCGGCAAGGCCGAGAAAATCTTGCTCTGCAACTTTGCGACCGAGCAACTCCATCAACGACGATACGGGCTCGATGGATCATGGGAAACTGGTTACGAGGCATGCGGAGTCAACTCCAAGGGTCGCTCTATCGCGATCAACTGCCGTAGACCACTCAGGCGCTTTCCCGCTGCTGTCACGCCAACTCAGGACTTCACAACTGAAGCAAACACCNCGACAAAACTCCAGTACATTCAAAAGGAAGGACTCCGGAACCTCAGATGAGCTTGCTTCGACCGAAGACCAAGATTCATCTTTTTCTGAGACTGCGGACCGGTTGTTGTCGCCGCGGTCAAAAAGCCTCGAAGATCTGCGGTCCACTTACCGCCAGACAATAGATGTATGTGATGCAACTGTTGAGCAGTTATATTCGAATCTACCTTCACCACTAAATGACGAGGACGCGATGAACCTGCGAAAAGAAGTCCTGTTGTATGAATTATGCCTCGCTCAGACGAAGCTTGCTGTTCAGTACAAGGTTTCTTACCACAAAGCAACACGAGATAATCAGCACGGTGCAGCAACTCTCCCTAAACTGGTTGTCACGAAGGGCTGGCTCGATGAATGCATTCGACGAATTGATCCCTCTAAGACCGCCTGCGAGTCTGAGAATCTATTCTTCGAGTTGTCGCATTCTTTTCTCGCGACCATCATCACACAACATCAGGACTCTGTGTTCGAAGGGCGATCACTACCATCTGAGTACGAGGTTTTGGATGTCTTCCAGAAAACGGAGCCACGACCCCAGGCTTCTGGCCCTGGACCATTGTTGGAACAAGTGACTGGCGTGACGACCAACGACCCTTTGCTTGTGCCGGCAATGCTGCTACGTCTCGAAGGAATGGCTTCCAACAGAAGCATCGAAGACTATCCTGCTCCCAAAATCATCACCCCAAAGGACCTCGAGGCACATTCGGCACTCAGAGACCAGGTATCGCAACTTGAATACTGGTCAGTAGAGAAAGAACAACTTCATCAGTCGTTGTATTGTCCTGCGGCCGAGTCTGAGACTGACCTGGATTTGGATGCGCCATCACCGTCGGCTAGTCTACACTTCAAAAGCTACATNACCCAACACGAGGAGGATCTCGGAGATGACGACGAGCCCCTGCAAGACTGGGATGTTTACGACCCAACAACAGACGTGGATGTGGACATAGATATGGATGATGAGGCTACCGAATATGAGAATGAACCTATTTCCATGGACCACGACACCCATTTGAGAGAGCTTGATCCAGTAATCCCGACAGTAGAGCAACATGCGGAGATGAGAATACTGTCGCAGCAAGATGCAGAAGCAGGTGCGCAATCCAACAAGTCACCTCACGCCCGAATCGCTGTGCTTGAACGACCGGACATACCACAGGACGAAGACTCTCACACGAGCCCTTCACCATATCCAGAAGAACACCCGGGTCATGAACGGAAAGATGAAGACAATCAACAGGACACACAACAACCCATGAAGCCATACTTCCAGCAATTTGTCGAGCGAGCACTTGAGAACCTGGTTCGACTTCGTCAAGCTAAGCATGAGGACAATCGACATGACGGTCACAGACCGATAAAAAGTACCAATGGCCGAATTGATAACAGGGAGCTGCTGGCGCCATCGCCTGAGCCCCCGGAGGAGGTTCTGATACCGCAAGTGAACCCCGATGCCAACATGGAATACTCTTTCCAGCAGGCGGATCCTGCAGCGGCTGTGATGCTGTCTCGCGATACCGATGAGACATCCAACGCTATGGAAGCAATCCAGAGTGATTGCGAGCCTTCAATCATCATCTCTGACCACTCTGCTTTCGATGAGGTCATGCAAGATGTGCCAGAAGAAGGAGATGTTTCATATGAGCAACTCGTCCCTTCTACTGCGCCGGGCATCTCTCAGTCTGATCGCCGCAGACCATCCCGCAGGAGCGAGTGCATCGTCTTGATATCCACGCCTGCTAGATCAAGTATAAGGCAGCGCTCTCGAATTTCCGACTCTGGATTTCTCAGCGATGACGACTTACCGCCAAGTTCGAATCCTCATCTTGCAAGACTCGCAGCCAAAGCATCCGGATCCAATACTCCAGCGTCCAGTGCATCAACGTCCAGAACATCTACACCCAAGCTCCCTCCTCATCTCGCCCCTGTGCGCCGAGCGGCCCATCGCAAATCTCTAAATCCATCATCTCAACTACCCACGGCCGAGGAAACGGAAAGGCTAGATCAAGAAGAGTANCCCCTTGTCGACATTATCGATGAGAAGAGTGTCAAAGGAGAGAAGAAGTATCTGATCAAATGGCAACCCATCCATGGCAGAAGGTTCCTCGATACCTGGGAGCCAGCGGAGAATGCGAACGCAGCTGCAGTGGAAGATTGGGAGCGCTTGAAGAAGAAAAGAGAGCAGAGAAAGAGGCAGGTGAAGAAAATCACGAGGAATAGTACGGCGGAATCAGCAACCCCTGTTGGAAAGTCTGCAGCACAAAAATCACCTGCTTCCTCGTCTCTGTCCGAAGGTGCTCCCGGATTTCTTGTATATACAGCAGGGAACGAGTCTCTTGCCTCTGGACATCCCAGGGCAGTCCCTGCTCTTCAAAGTCACTCATCATCACCTGCAAGCTCAACATCAGCGGACTCGATATCATCTCGCACTCGCAGCAGTATAAATATCAGAGACGATACACCAAAGCAAGCCGCCAATCCGTCTTCTAGGTATGCCGCTCAACCTTTCCGCATCTTGGCTGTTGCTCCAAAGCCTGTACATCAGCCTTTCTCAGCCAAAGCTGTCACCAACAATGCGACAGAGCCAGCAGCCGTCTCAGGACCTAGCATTCCAGCAAATGCAGCAGAACAAGCAGCATTTTCCAAAGCCGCCTACAAAGCCTCACTCGAAGGCAAACCCCGACCCAAAAACAGCAAAAAGCACGCATGCGACAAAAACGCGCCGAGCGCCGAGCAGCAAAAGCAGAACGCATCGCCAACATGACAGAGACTGAAAAGCAGCTGCCGCACACAGCAAAGCCATGTCCGATAGAGCGAAGAGACAGCGAAAAGCGACCAAAGCAGAAAGGCTAGCAGCTATGCCTAAGGACGAGAGGGAAGAGTTGGAGAAATGGTTAAGATGGAAGAAGGAGGTGAGGGAGAGGACGAAGGAGAATAAGAGGAGGGCGAAAGCTAACAAGGAGATGAAGAGGCAGAGGGACGCGCAGAAGACTGCTAGAGAGGTGTAGGCAAAACCTACCAGCTGTTTCTTCGCGCATAGAGGTGAAGGCCGACACATCATCCATGCTGTGGTTTTGTAAGAAATTGCCCGACCATGAGTCTCCTTTGTACATTATTTTTTCCAGATAATGATTATTCTTCCTTTTGTTCTTACTCCCTATGTCGCAGTTTTTTCCCTAATCTATCACAAGGCCCAGCAATATACAGCATATATCCGAATTCGACCTCGCTAATCTCCTCATCTAGTATAAGCTATACCCTCAATACCACATCCAGCAATCAGCTCCAAAACAAGACTCACAGCCGTTACAGCAGACTCAATAAGAACCATCATGACAGCATAAACGCACAAACCTAGCAGTAAATGACGGCATAAGGGTCCAAAGCAGATGAACATATGACAGCATAACATGCCAAGTGCTGTAGCCGTTTTATGCAATCCGATATCCCAGCCCCTCTGGACGAAACGGGTGTCTGCATACGAGAGCCGCAAGCCGGGGTTTGCCAAGGAATGTACTCCCGAGGGATTTTGCGGAGGCCGTGAATACGTGAAAGTCAGTCGGCGAGTCGTCAGCTCAAAGCGGAAGCGTATCCAGTGGATACTTCTGCGTATACGGCGTGTAGCTCCAAGGACATCGCGTATCGAGGACTCAGGACGTGAGCATGAAAGAGCACAGCAAAACGCCAAGACCAACGAAACAGCTGCAACGGATGTGTCCAAATATGTAACGGCTATCAGCCACACCAGCCTCCTGCATCTCGTTCGGAGAGGGGGTGACGCGTTTCAGGTTTGCAGGAGGAAGGTTATTATTACTGCGGTCTGCTGCCGTCAGCTGTTGGCAGCACTCTCATATCAGCACTCTTCGCACTACGGACTTCGAAAGTATAGAGGTGTGCTACTTCTAATACACCAGCTTGGCCGTCACATTGCACCTTTTCTGAGTTCTTCTTCTCTGGCCTTTTCTGGAGATCGACCCCGCGTTCGCTTTGCGTGTCACAACATCCACGAACACACAAGATGTATCACCGCTATATGCGAGACATTGGCTCCGAGGTGTCGGACGTCAAAAACACGTTTTCTGGTTGGGATCAATGCATGGCAAAAGCATACTGCAAGTACGTGTTTCCCCCTACTCCTTCCCTCTTCTATTTCCCAACACTAACACTCTTTCCGCAGNNATGGCCAGTCATCATCGGCATCGTCGTCGGCGCCGTCATCGCCATCTCCATCATCTGGTGCTTAGTCCGCTGTCTCTGCTGCGGCCTTGAATGCTGCTGCAGCTGTTTCGCTTGCTTCTCTTGCTGCACTTCCTGTTGCTCGCATTCCCATCACCGCCAAAATGGATACACGCAACCTGCCCCACCACCACAAGTGTCGCAATTTGCTGCGCCGCAGTATACACAGTATCAACCTGCTGCCGCACCTGTGTATCGCGCCCAAAACCAAACGCCACAGTATGCCCACTTTGACGCCCCGAGTGCGGATAAACCCTTTCATGAAGATGCGCTGCCTGCCATGCCATCCTGGAATACGTCACGCACTTTGCGCCAACAAGACGAAGTTTCAGAGATGGAAATGGGGAGTATGCATCAAGCTCAAGCTGCGCCCATGCTGCCGAAGTCGCCGCACGCGCAGGTGCAGGAGTATCCTTATCAGGCTAATGCAGGTGCATATGGCGATGTTGCTGCTAGCCATGGAGAGCAATATGGGTATGGTGGGTATAGCCCAAGGGTTGCTTCGCCTGCGACTGCGGCACCGAGTTATCATACCTCTGCTCCTGCTCCGGCGAGGAAGCCTGTTGGAGGCAGTTGGAGGGATGTTTGAGTTTCCTGTTTTGTTCTTGTTGCAGTTGCATAGCGATGGCGTTTTTTGAGACTCTTCATCGCCAGAGTGCAGAAAGAGATGAGGAATTGGATTTTTTGCGATACCCATATGACGGAGGAGGAGGAAGGGATGATATGCTGGTTTATGTTGTCTCTTTTCTGGCCTCTTGCTTATAGTAATTATATCGGCTCTTGATGAGTCATTTTCCTAATATTTTCATGCTTGTTTTCTACACATCCGCGTATTCTGTAGACGATCGTCTTTCTAGAATGTACATGTCAGTGTAATGTAAAGGGCTCGTTGATCTTCGAGCCCGAGATAGTGCCTAGCGTGGTAAGAAGGTCTAATCTATAGTCACCGATCCCTAGTGGATACGCGACGCTGCATACGATCAACGCTGCATACCATCAGCCATGCTATCGGCGCCGCTGTTGCACCAAAGCTTCAAACTTTGCGCCCGCAGATTTTCCAAAAATCCACTCACCACCAAAACCCTTCCATCCACGCTTTCTACACATGCAAAAGGGACACTACAGCAGCAAAAGTGATGATTCCGCCCGGGTTCGAACCGGGGACCGCCTGTGTGTTAGACAGAAGTGATAACCAACTACACCACAGAACCAACTTAATGGAGAACTCACTATATACTTGGAATATCGTGTTATATCAGTGGCAGAAAGACTACAGGTGGGCTAATTCTTGACTTCGAATCATAGGTCGGAGAATAGAAGGAAAGAGGTCAGATCGCATACCTTACTTACTCTCTTCTGAGGGGCTAAAAATATGGTGGAAGTGCCCTGCCGGAGAGAAAGAAAGGGTAGGTGCATCTCAACCTACCATGACCATAGCCATGAAACCTACCTTCGATGCGACGTAACTCAACAGCCGCATCCTGCTAGCTTCGTAGCTAGACATATAGCACGCTAGAGGCTTGCAGGAGAGTATGGACAGTGTCTGAGTATCCTGGCGAGACGGCGTGCGGGTAACCACCACAGAGGCAGCAATACTCGATACTCAGGTGGTGCCGATGAAGGATGCCGTCTTCAATATTTTGTTCCTTCTTGCCTCCCAGCCGTTGCTTCAAGCCAACGAATTCCCAGAGCTCTTTCCCTCGTTCTCCGAACTCCAGTCGCGTATGCGGCAGATGGGCGCTAACGGTCATTGTTGATGGTCGGCAAAACGTTGTGGAGAGCGAGCCGACCAAAAGTAGCGACGACGTGCATACAGCGATGGTGAAAAGACAAGTGCAAAGATCTGATATATGAGGGTGGAAGGCATGGGAAGTCGCCTAGCGAATCTTCTTCGACGAGTCGGTGAAAGACAAGCAACAGCTTACTCTGTACAGATCAGTCTCAACGAAGAGCTCAGCATACGCGGAACCAGAGGCTATCGACGAAGAATAAAGAGGGAGAAGTGACAGAATTGTTGTGCTTGAAGCAAGTGAGGAATGCAGGTGCTGCGTGCCGTGGAGTGCTGGACAACTTGAGCAAACGTTACTATGCCACCTCCCACCCGCCAAAGAGACGCTCGTTACGCTTCTCAAGACGCTGGAAGCTTCATTTGGCTGTCAGCAACGTGAGAGATGATATAATGAGTCTGTCATGCATGCTCGAGGTTCTTGTCGTGGTCTGCACGACGCAAGTCACCCTAGCTGCCTCAAAATTGCGCCCGGCGTGGAGAGCCTTGGGCGTCACGAATGTGTGTGTCTCGAGTATAATAACTTATAGCCCTTACGACGATTTGTTTTCTCCTCTTCTTCTTCGTCCTCCTGAGTCGAACTTTGACGCAACAGTATGGCCCTTGAATATCGAAGAGCCACTCGTAGCCAAAATAGTATATACCAAAGTCAAGCCGCGCCCGCGAATTTTGTCTCGTCCACGACCCACCGCAAGTTTCCACTTACTGATCCGAGGAATCATATCCAGCGATTATCCCTTGAGATCTTGCATGCCGTTCTCGAGTTGGTCATACTCTATGTGGGAGGCGAAAGATGGTTACATTCTGAGCCCCGGTATCATAGCGTTGTGCTAGTCTGCAGAGACTGGGCAGAAATTGCTTCGAACATTTGGTGGAAGACACGTCGATATCTCGTACCCGAAGCTGAAGCTCCCCTTGCAACTCTCGCGAGACTACCTCTCAAGCGTCAACAGTGGTATGCGAATAAGATCCAGCATCTAAATTTGAATGAAACCAACGCTCGGGATTTCATCGTTGCACTCGAACTCGACTTTCCATTTCTGAGGACTCTGGAAGTTACACGCTGGTCAGACTACGAAGTTGGCTTTGTTTGTCTGGCCTCTCAGTCCATACGGCGAAGTCTGCTTGAGCTGAAACTGACGCGTACATATCGGACGGACGACATTTTGACAGGACTGCTCAACGCTCCCAACCTTCGCACTCTCGAGTTGTGGTGTGAAAGTTCGGACGCGACATCGGATAAAGTCTTGAATGTTATGGAAACATGCTTCCAGCTTCGAGCTCTGGAGCTCACCTTCAGTATCGGGGCCCTAATCACCAAGGATGTTCTTGCTGCAATCGCTTCCCTACCGTACCTGACGAGTCTTCGTCTACCTTGTTAGGAACTTACGTTCGAGGTCGGCAAGTATGTGCTAGCCACGAATATTCCTCCGTTCCGTAGTATTACTCACCTGAAGCTGGGAGAATTTCATTCAACAGCGATCGACCTGCTCGGCGGGATTGTCACGCTGACATCTTTGTCGCTTGGTGTCATTGGTACCGCGCCCATCTTTCGAATACTGGCTACTCTTCGCAATCTTCAAAATCTCAAGTTATGCTTTCGTGATGCAGTGGCTATCGAATACTCAGAACGGAAATGCTTGGCAAGATTGAAAGAGCTACACAGCATCAGTATCTTTTCGTGGGACGGATTTGGTTTCTCGCAGGTTGACCTGTCATCGATTACACTGGACGAATTCACATCTTTCTTCCACGCACTGCCACGACTGAGCTGCTTCAGGATCAACGCCGCAATCTCAAATACTGCTCAATTGTATATCAAAGCTGAAGAGATGTGTAGGAGCATCGAGTCGCTTGGTCTCCGTGGACAATTTGATAGCGAATTGTTTCTCAAGTCTCACACTGGTAATGTTCTTGTGTATCCAATGCTAGAATCGCTTTGGGTACATCAGTTTATCGAGCCTCAAGACAAACGCACATGGTAACTACTAGAATGTTGACTATTCAAAAGAGAGAAACAACACTGACGGTTGCTGCTTTATAGGGACGAACGAGTCCACAACGCAGCACTTGAGCTCCACAAAGCTGCACGCGAGCTTTGGGTTCTACATGGTGGAACGCAGAGAGATGAAGGATACGGAGATGATGGTCTCGGTCCCTTTGTGACAGAGAGAGACGACTTTACAGCTTGCGTCGAGGCGCGTCACAGGTCGATACGAGAACAAGAAAGGAGAAAGTATTTGGATGAGAAGTACGGTAAGAACAGGCGCAGTGGAATGCCAATCGGTACATATGTTTAGAGTTGTCAAGGGTGTTTTATGGACTCACGAACCCTCCTACTAATAACCCTTGGATGTTGGAATACAACAGCATGGCAGTCTGGGGTTTGACAGGTTCTCTGTTTTGTATGAGACAGGGTACAGAGAGGTTTGCAGGTCTTCCTCTCGCAACTTCCGATCGGCTGGCACGAGCTCGAAACATGGAGTATTACTGAGGCAAGTGCAAACATCAGGACGAAGAGAAAGGTGAGCATGATTGACAGTTTCATTCCATTCGTTCCATTCACAATCTAGCATACAAGCATCCCTTAATTTCCTCCTCTCGTAACAAGTCATGCAAATCGTATCCAAGCTCTACGCTCGAAGCGTTTACAGCATCAACAAAGCGACTGCACCAGCTGCGATACCAACACCAGCGCCAGAAACACCAACATTGGCAGCAGCACCAGTCGCCGAAGCCGAGGCCGAAGCCGCAGTACCCGATCCAGAGCCAGTAGAAGCCTGAGTGGCGGCATTCACCTGAATACCGTATGCGAGAGAAGTAGTAGGTGTGCCCGAGACAGTGGTAGTGATGGTTGAGGTGGCAGTAGTGGAAGCCTTGCAGCCCGACCACGAAGTCCAGGGTGCGTTTGTGCCCCAGGGGCCAGAAGTCCAGCCAGACCATGTGCTGTCAGGGCAGTTGCTTCCACCCCACCAAGACGTCCAAGGGCCGGAAGTCCATGCACCGCTTGAGCCCCAAGGACCCCAGCCAGCGTTTGTGCCGTTGGCATTGACACCGCCGAAGGGTCCGTACCCGTTGCCGCCTCTCCAGCCGCCAGGACCGCCGGCCCAAGGGAAAGCGCTGGGAGCGGCAGTAATCATACTAGCGCTGTTGGAGGCCCAGTATGAGGATGCGGCCGAGGCGTACGAGGACCACTGCGAAGGAGCGGCACTGGGGCTGACGCTGTTCCAGTACGACGAGGCGGCATTGGCCCACGACGACCAGTCGCCTGTGGCGGTGGGGCTGGCTGATGCCCAGTAAGAACTCGCTTGTGAAGCGTAGCTCTGCCAGTTGTTGTTACCGTTGTTGCTGTTCTGGGGTGCTGCGGTGGCCGAGCCGACGAGAGCGGTGGCAGCGGCGAGGATGGAGAAATCAAACTTCATTTTGGATAGTGTGTCTTTTTCTGCTGTTTTTGTATGTTTTTGGTGGTATGAACAGGTGGAACAGTTGGTGTGTTTGAAAAATGACTGGATGGAACAAAGACCTACCTTCCTCTCTGCCTATATAGCCTTGATTCTGTTGCACAGCCGCGTCATGCAAAGACAAGACCCTTCTTCATCGCCTCTGACTTGCAGTGACGCGTATTCTCCGAAGGGCCTCGTTGGTTTCGCAGCTCACGCGCGCCCCTCGGCCACGTCTCTCGCAGCTGCAACAAGAAGATGAGGCAGGGCGAACAGAACAGCAGCAAAAATAAGGATAAGCTGCCTCAGAAAGTCCGAACGCCTTGCCTGTTTGGGCTTAGCAAGTCCGTGGGGTTGCCCGAGAGCAGCAGGACGTCACTACCAAGTCCCTTCCAACCACCACCCAAAACTTGACCTTCTCGCTGCAACCATGTCCACGATGTTTGCAGTGTGATGTGATGCTTCGGAGATTTTACTGACGTCTGATCCATATCCACAGTCGGAGGTGTCGGTGGTTGTTGCATCCGCCTCTTCTCGTGCATCCATCTCGTGCTGATCCACCAATCCATCCTCCGGTCAGCCTGTCATCTTGCCTTGCTCATCCAATACAGCATGCAAGGAACTTCTGCAGTCTTCCTTTCGATATTCTTGGGTGTGTCCGAGACTTCCTTCGCACAAGTGGCATGGCAATCAATCTCTTCGGCATGATTGACTCTTCTCCTACCGAAGCTTCCACAGCCTTGTCGGGGTTATATCTGCCTCTTGCCCCGACTGTCCGCGGCTCTCTCAGTCGATCTTGTACATCTCTTCTCCACACCATCTTCTCAAATCTTGTGTAAGAAGCGTGTCAATCGTGCGAGCCACGCGGCTGTGTGTACCACCCATCGCCCGGGACATTTGCCCAGCCTACGCTCTCTTGTGTCTCGGGCTGTAGACTCTGTTGATGATGACTTCTGTAGACAATGCTCATGACGCGTCGCTCAGAGCCTGGTGGGCTGGCGTCCTTGGTGCTGTGGTGTAAGCCTATTGTCATGTATATACTCATCTCCTCATTCGCTGATCCCTTGCAAGACCTTTTTGGATATTACAAACACTGCTCAGCCTTGAGGTGTCTAGTTGCCAAGACTTTCACTCCTCGGAAAATGCAATACACTTCATCCCTCGCCTTGCGAATGTAAGTTGCGTCCCAAAGTCCGCAATATACGAAGCGGGCAACCATCAACCGGATATCTACATTTATACATGCTACACAACTTTTATGCCGGTACCCCGCACTCATTCGCACACTCTGCACAGTCCCGCCAAGCCTTTCTGCGCATCCAGGCTTCAAGCCCAAAAATCAGGGTCCAGAAATCCCGATGCCAAAATTTTCCTTCTCCACCACCACTCTCTTCCTTTCTTCTACCATTAGAGAGGGTCGAAACAAAACAATATTGACGAGAGTGGGATTTGAACCCACGCCCTTTCGGACCAGCGTATTGGATTTAACCTTAAGCTGGCGCCTTAGACCGCTCGGCCATCTCGCCTTGAATAAAAGCAGTTTTGAATGAAACGGTAAATATTCTGATGGTCTACAATCACTCACACGCTTTTCGAGTGTCAGCAGCGGTGCCGTGACAGCTCCGTGGGGAAGACGGTTTCATGCTTTAGAGAAACGACTGGAACAGTATATGTCCAGATATAGGTGCCCGAACTAAGGATATCAAAAATCTATGCTCATCGTGGACAATGTTCCCCTGATCCTACACAATATCAAGCTGTCTTCTGAAGAAGCCAATCTCAAATCTTTCCAACCGACGTCAACGTCGACGCACTCGATCAACTCACACAAGCTTTCAGGGATAGACCCCTGAGTAAGTATCTTGCCCTCAGCATGTTTAAGTATAGTATAAGCAGTATGATGGCAGCTCTATATCACATTCGTTGGTCAAGATGTTAGTTGAGAGGACCACCCTGTCGAGTCTCCGGCTTCGGAGTGTCTTCCGTGGAATGCCTATAACTCAAAACCATCCCACTGTACTCGGAACCGAGTCCAAGGGTATGGACGTAAAGGCACAGAGCTGAGAAACACAAAGCAGGTGAGAGGTATGACTGCTATACCCGGTAAATATGGATACCTGGAAGAAGGTGGAGGTCCTCGCCCGTTCAAATCTTGAGGCTTCAAAACTCCTCGAGCGGGAAGCTGCAAGACTCTCCCACAAGCATACCAGCAAAACAGCCTGAACAGCGAACAATCAACCATCGATATAGCGTGAAGGGTGCATGCTATCTATAGTGTCCAGCCCGGTCGCTCTCAATATCGACGAGCATCCAAGTCAGCAATTGCAGCGACGACAGCGGCCGTAACATTGCCCAAGCTTAGACACTCGAGTTACGAGGCATTGCGTCTCGACGAGCCACAGTCTGCCGCTCTTGACTGATCCAGTCTCGACTCGAGCGATCTTGCGCCATCGCGCTGTGAAGTTGACTTCTAGTAGCAAGCGATGCATCCAAGCAGCTTCGTTCACTCGAGCTAAACGATAGAGGCAAGGTGCTGTACAGCATTGCGACCAAGGAGTCACAAGCCCTGAGTCACTGCGAGCGCTCCCGTCATAACGAAGGGCTCCAGCAGAACAAGCAAGGGGCTACAGATATACCTTTATACGGTCAAGGAGACGCTGCCATCATATGTTGCAGACCAGAACAACACGACGCGAAAAACCCTCAATGCGACCGGTTCATCGCTTGTCCTTCCCAGAAGATGAAACGCATGCATCTGCATAGCGTGCTTCAGGAGCCTCATGTTGAAGCGAGATTGGAGTAAACTTTTCGCTCTCACAGCGCCTTCCCCACACCCTGGCGTTTGCTTCGAACTTCTGCATGTGCATGAATGTTCTTGGCAAAAGCTCCTCTCTTCGACTGGATATATTCAAGAACGAGATGGCTGGCGGTCAGTTGATGCTTGACACACCTTTTACGGACTCTCGGGCCTGATTTCCATACCACGTCCAAAGCGAATAGTCCCGTTTAAAGCATCGACGAGTCTGGATATTCTCTGAGCGGGTCGAAGCGCTCCAGATCGTGCTTGGCGACAACGACCCTGTTTCGAGTATACACGACCTTCCTCTTTACGCCCCTGCAGGCACGTTGTTTTCGCATTCGCATGGGCATACGCGAGCTGCGCCCTCACATCTCACCAGATCGCTTACACAAAATCTGCCCTTGCCCTATACCAGAACATGACTTGGCGTAGTACTGCTCAATAAACAGTCTACTTCCCGCCTTGGCTGGATATTAGCCTATGGTTTGTGGCGTCGTACTGTGTCTGTTTGGGAGAATGAGATCTCAAGTCTTGCCCTGAGGTGGACAGAATGAAGCCCTGAATCGATATATAAGGGCAAGGTTGGTGCATGAGGTTTGAACTTTCCTTTCTTCAAGCATCTTGACTACCTTCCACGTTCTTTTCTCACCACCACTTTTTTACACCTTCGACTCTCGTTCATATCCACATATTTTCTCGATCCTCTGGCAGGTATCTATATTCGACTTTCACACATACAACAATGAAGTACTCTATCGTTTCTGCTCTGGCGCTTGCCGCTTCCTCGGTCAACGCCCATGCCATCATGCAGCGTATCATGGTCGACGGTGTTGACCAAGGCTCCCTGACTGGCATCCGTTCTCCACCCACCAACAACCCCGTCCAAGACGTCACCTCCACCGACCTCCTCTGCGGTGCCAGCGCCGGCACTTCCTCCAAGCTCATCACCATCCCCGCCGGTGCCGCCGTCGCAGGCGCCTGGGCCCACGTTCTCGGTGGCCCTCAAGGCCAGTCTGACAGCGACAACCCCATTGCCTCTTCCCACAAGGGTCCTACCCAGGTCTACCTCGCCAAAGTCGACGATGCCGTTTCCGCTGCTGCCACCGGCCTCAAGTGGTTCAAGATTGCCAGCGACGCTGTGACTTCGTCCGGCGTCTGGGGCGTCGACGACATGATCAAGAACACCGACTCCAACGGCTTTGGCTGGCAGAAATTCACCATGCCCAGCTGCATTGCGCCTGGCCAGTACCTCATGCGTGTTGAGCTGCTTGCCTTGCACTCTGCTAGCTCTGAGGGAGGTGCCCAGTTCTACCAGTCGTGTGCGCAGATCAAAGTTACGGGCTCTGGCTCCTTCTCGCCTGCGTCGTCGGCTGAGATCTCGCTGCCTGGTGGTTACTCGGCTACTGACCCTGGTATCCTTGCCAACATCTACGATACCTCCATCTACACTTCGTACAAGGCTCCTGGACCTGCAGTCATCAGCTGTGGCGCCGGCGGTGCAGCCTCTGTGTCATCTAACAAGCCCACCACTTCTACTGTTGTGACATCCAAGGTGGCTGTTACCACGTCTGCTGTTGTGTCGTCAAAGGTGGCTGTTACCACGTCTGCTGCTCCTGTGACTACCAAGCCTGCTACCACTTTGTCGACTGTTGTCAAGACTACCGAGGCTGCTGCTCCTGCTACTTCTGCTGCTTCGGGCTCTGGTTCAGGCACTGCTGCTAAGTATGGTCAGTGTGGTGGTAATGGATGGACTGGAGCTACTACCTGCGCCTCGGGATCTACTTGCAAGGTCCAGAATGTTTGGTACTCGCAGTGCGTTTGAGTTCTTGGTTGAAAAGGAGGAGAGATTGAGAATGTAGAAGTTTTGCGTTGGGTGGCTTTGAGATGCAGATAGTTATTCACTTCGTTATCAGATTTTGTTCGCTTCCTCTGAACCTACCTTGAGTTATCTGTGTTCCTTGTCATCATTAGGAATGGTCATCCCTCGGATGCCATGAGCTGCTGGTGTTTGGAAATGCTTTGATCCCCTTACCTTCTTGCCGTCCTCGATGCAAGTCTACAATTTCCTGCAGATGTCAAGTTCTCAGACCACCTCTCGCAGCCTCTCACCAGCTATGCCACCACAGTCGCATAGCCAAAATCTCAGCCAACCTTGCAAAACAGAAGTCCACTCACCACATCCTCCCACCATTCCCTTACACCTCACGAACAAAAGATGGAGTAGCTGGGAATCGAACCCAGAACCTTCTCCAACTCAGGATTACTCGCAAGAGCAATGCTAAGAAGATGTCATACCACTAGACCACAACCCCATTTGTTGAAGCCTTGGCTAGCAATGTGGGTATACAAAGATGGAAATTTGATGGCAGACAGAGAATTTCCGAAGATTGGCCGATGGAACGGGCCGAGGAGAGAGAGCTGTTTTGCATAAAACAAACAGATGGAGAATCTGTGGAGGTTGACGATGAGTTTGTAGCATGGTACAAGTATCCTTCGAGACGAGTGATAGGTTAGGAGTGGAGAGGTTTGCTGTTAGCAGCACTCAAGTCAGTATAGCACATAGGGGAATTGCGCAAGTATATCATCGCTATAGTCACTTGCAAGATACTATCGTCCTCGAACAAAAATACAATCAGCCTAATTCACTTACCTTCAATCATACTTTTTGGTCGACATGCACTGGCTCCCAACTCTGCAGAGGTTCTGTTCCCCTTGAGTCGCAGGGATTAAGCCAGGGAGTTGACTGGTTCAAGTACATATCAAACAGCGAGAAGCCGCTGTCGACATCTGGACACAGTACTGCGTCCAGTGAAACACCATGTCGATAAAGGCTTCAACAAAACTTCGACGCTGTCCTGCTCTGCTCCGCTCTGTCCCATTGTCTGCAAGTTCTTAACCCCAACAGGCGACCGCAACCTCATCAATTCAGTGCATCTGATCAGGTCTCGTGGTCTAGCGGTATGATACTCGCTTAGGGAGGTTGCTTGCGGCCTTGAAAACTCTAAGCCAATTGCGAGTGGTCCCGGGTTCGATTCCCGGCGAGACCCTTTTGCCGGTGGTGGCACTGATCCGGTTATGCAGAAGGCCAGGGAGGGTACGGTGGTGGTGTAGAAGTTTTGCCAGATATTGGTCTATTAGGGACGGATCAGGAGAGGATCCGTTCGGAAACGATATGGTTTCATTTAGTCGTGAAAGCAACCTTCTCTATTTTCTAGCACTGCTTCTTGCTGCTGCTGTTGCTTTGGTTTCGCATTGTGTGTCGAGACGGCGAAGCTTCGGCGGGAACGCGACTGTTTTCGGGTGGATGAAAGCCGAAAGCTAGGGGCGTCGGTGGAGCGATGGCCGAGTGGAGGCGCGCGAGAAGCACAGTGGAACACCAGCAGTCGATACAAAAGACGACGATGGCAGTGATCTGGTGGAAAAGGCACCCGGGTGAGGTTACGAATTGTGAGAAGAAGCAAAGGAAGCAGAAGTTAGGCAGCACCTTCGGTCTGATCAGCCATGCAGATTGCGTCATGAACATTCCAATCCGACCTTCTCCACAACCCTCTTTTGACGACATCCAATACACTTCTCCATCGGAAGAAGGAAAGGAAGTCTGCATTCTTGATCATCAAGAAGGCGATTTGGCGACCTTTGTTGAACGGTCTCAGTCGGGATGAGCTTCCATCGCCCGGGGAAAGAAGAAACATCGCTCGACTCTCTTCTCCAATCTTTATTCGTGTATAGCGATGAGAAGATGAAGAGCTTTAGTAATCAAGAGTTTTCGGAGCAGCGATGCTCTGAGAGGATGCAATCCCACTATTAGTAGCAATCGACAACACCACAGCCAATCTTGCGGAGAGAAAAAAGGGCCTAGGAACTGATGGAATGAGAGAAAGTAGCCAGATTGGGAGAATACACGAAAGGTAGGTAGCCATAGAAGGCAGTTATAATTTGAGATCTGGCATTCTAGATCTTTGAGGAAATGTAACATATCCAGGTTAGTATCGGCTTGAAGGCAGAACCCAGGATTTTGGATCTGTTTCGCTGCTTGTTCCATATTCAAAGTATTGCAGTCGTTGAATCTTGCATTCAAGATCTTTTTGGCTGCCGGGGCTTATATTATATCCTTTGGAATATGTGTTGTGCATGTTGGTGGTCAGTATGGGTGGCATTCTTTCGTTTCTCCACCAATTGTCTCCACTTCGCTCAATGTTCTGGCTCTTCGTCTTCGCATTCACGAAATGCGCTGATGTCGATTTTGTACATTTGCTTGAAGTAAGGCTCGCTGGTGGTGCGTCGGAGATCGAAGTCTGTGATGAATCCCTCGGCTTCTTGAGCAGATTCTTCGTCTGCATCATAGCAAATGTCTTCTGGGTCAGTGTCGATGTCTTCTGCGATCATCTTTGCGTCTGGGTCTGACTCTGTGCCGACTAGAGTGTCTTCTGCTGATGATGTTGCCATGTCCGTGTCATGTTCGACCACTCTCTCTTTCGCCTCTTGATCTTCGATCACTGGTCCCAAAGACCACATCTGTTTTGATTGCTCGAATCGCATCTGAAGAGCGAATTCATGGATCTTCGGAGCGATAAACCTGAGACAAGACCAGACAGTCTCGAGCTCCATGGTAGTCAGCGGCCTCTCTCTGATGATTTGTCTGACATGGCCGTGCATAGGACCAATGCAATCCTCAACCTGCAAAACAATCAAGACCTGATGCACCTGGACTGCAAGCGTAAAGTCCTTGGGCAGCTCAAGGAAGATCTTCTTCCCACGTCTTGCGCGGTTGATGGCGCAGAAAACGAATTTGAGAGCATTGGGTACCATCCAGTCTCCGGCCGGGTGAAGATGTATCTCTTTGAATCGCTTTGCTGGGCTGCGGTATTGCCATATCAAGGGCTGATAGAAACACAAATCACGAATGTGGGCAGAGTGACGTTCAAGAGCTTCGGGATCCATGTCGCAGAAAACCATTGTTGGGTACCAGTTGAATCTGTCCCACTGGACAATGTCGTAGGTGTACTTCATCTTGAAGACTTGTCTAAATTGTCGAAAATTATTTTTGGTCGAATAAGGAAATGTGTTTGCTGTGTGAATGATGAAGGAGAAAGAAACAACAGGCCTTGAAAGGCGCTTTGTAGTCTCCTCCCAGCCCGTGAACAATCTTGTGCCTGTCATGCGCATGGCATGTGTTCAGATGTTGTTGTCCGGGTGTGATAAAGAGAGCAGCGCTTGATAGAGCAGATGGTGACAAGGAGGTGACGGGTTGAGGTGTTATAGCGCCTGATGTTGCACGTGCTATCAGGCGCGAGATGACTCGGTGAAAATCGTGTAGATGCTGGTAGCGGGTTCAGTTGAGATGTCACGTTGATGGTTTGACTTGGTGACGAGAAACTTTGTAGAGATGATAAGGTGTCACGTCCGCACGTGTTTTCAGGCGCTACCAGGACTCGGTGAATATCTTCCAGAGGTTGGTTCTCGGGTCCAGTCGAGGTGTCAAGGTCATGCAACGGGCGGTCTTCAAGGTATGGTAGGTTATGTACGCTCGTACGTGTGATTGGGTGTTGGAATGGCTCGGTGAGTGTGTTCAGGTACCATTCCTGGGTTCAGTCGATATGGGAGATGAGAGAGCTTGCAAGTCTAGAAAGCTACACCTCCTAGACTTGGTCTTTTATCCGCAGGACTCTTGAAAAGTGTGTTTCTTAAGTAGTGATGGCGTCTCATGTGATAGTATGATACTTTCTCGTGTTGTCATGAGCACTTACAAGAGTTCTCAAGCTCTCAATGGGTAATAGAACACATACCAAAGACTTTATGCATCTTGATGCTCTATCTTGGAGGTGGCCTCGATATCAGAAGTACACTCGGAAGAATAGCATAGATGGTCTCCGAGAAAGTTCTAAAGCAAGTAGGACGACTTGCCTTCGCATACTGCAGTTTGTGTAAGCTTGGGTAAAGAGATGTCTTGTATATAAGAGAGGACTGATGGATGGTCTCCATGGTCTAGTTGAGCAAAACATTGACTACTGTGTATTGTGATGCTGTCATGTAGTGTACGCGAGTATAGGAGAGTATACAGAAGGTTCGGAAAGCTCGCTAGAGGCGAGAGCAGTCCCGGTAATGTGTTAACTGCTCGATCACACCAATAACAATGCAGCAAAAGAGCTTGCCTCCAATGCCTTCCATTTGGGACCATGAAAAGCTTTGGGAAACACTCACTTGCTCGCCAAGTAAGCGCAAGTCCAACACCCTTTGTATGAACCAACCCATCTTCACTTCCTCGCTCAAAAAGATCTATGCGCAACATGACTCTCTACACACTTCTTTGACTCTTCACACTCCTTCAACTGTTTGCAGCAATTAGTAACCATAACCTCACGGCTCCGGCCATCAACACTTCGGCTCCGGCCAACAGCAGCAGCAACAACAACAATAACAACAACAACAACAACAACAACAACAACAACAGAGATACTAGGGTTCATCTCCCCACGACTGACTCCGATTGACTTCCCTCGAGCAAGGATGGTCCTTCCTTCAGCACTGATGCTGACCCCAACGTTGCTGAGACTCGCTTTGTGCGCTTTGGCATGATCCCTGGCGAGTGGCTTGAATGTAGCATCCTTCACGAAGTCCTGCAAGCAGTAAGGTTTTCTTGTCGATCGTCTGGTCAGTTCTTGACCTGATGCCAGACTAGTCTGGTCGGTCTAACCGACGACTGCGTTGCTGCTCTCAGCGACACTGAAGACTGCGTGAGTTTGTACTGTCGCTTTGACGACTTGCATGCCGCGGCTGTCTCGAAGGCCATGTTCGAGAGTGGTCTTACTACAGCCAACTTCCGTCTCGTTGATCATCACGAGGACTTTGGCGCTGACCTGAACATCCTCGTGCCTAGACTGTACAGATCTATGATGGTCGAGTCGAGTTTGTCGCTACGCCAAAGAGCATGATGGACTTCAACATTCATTCTATCTTCTGATCGGTTATCGATCCTACAGTGGATTGGTCTGGCCAGTCTGGTCAGGAGAAGAACCTGAAGAATTGAGAGAGTGGCATCAAGCCACACCCTCTTGCAAGATGTGGTGCTCAGTATAAGACTCGCATCTGGGATGTGTCGCAGAACATCGATCGCTTCACCGAGAATTCAGCCTCTGGCGTCTTGTATTACTACTCTCGGCGACACTGATGACTGCATCAATTTGTGCTGTCGCTTGAACAACCTGCGAGCCTTCAATACCTTCTATCCCTCTGTCTTCGGCAACAACCAAGGCACGACAATACCTCCCAACTCAAGCGATATGGCCCACAAGGACTCTGGCAACCCCTATGAAGACCACAGGCACGACAACAACCTAAGCACCGCCATGCCTCCACCTCAGTCCTCTGAGATGATGCACAAGGACAGTTCAAGCCCATCTGACGAGTATCAGCACTTCCAGAATGCTGTTTCTTCTGCACAGTTGACCCGTCATCGAAGGTATGTATCTTTGTGTTTCTGCTTCCTCTACATTCTACTTCGCGGAGATCGTCTGCTGGTATCTTTCAGTACTGGTTCGGCTGTTCCATCGGAAGATGCAATGGCACCCGTCAAGATACCGATAACTTCTACCAACATTTGGCATCGCGCACCTGCTGGCACTGAGGCTTCGACCGTCTGCAATGAACTATGATTTCTTCAAGCTCTGGTGTCATGGCTTTGGCTTCTCATCACTGTCCTGTCAGTATTTGCTCGCAAGAACGCTGCTCATTCCTGCAGGCGAGGGTGTCTTCGAAGGGAATGAGCGGGGCTTGGGTTATAAAGAGTATAACTCGTTGATCGAGTTCTCCACTCGCTTCAAGTAGGATGTAAAGAGTTCTCTGGAGCATGATAGAGGGAGTAGTTTGGTTCGAGATGGATAATGTCAGTATCCTTTGCATTCACGACCTGTAGGGATGCCATGATCGAAACTTACCACACCCTCTGGTTGCTCGTCTGCGTTGTCCTGGGTATTGTGAATTCGTATAGTTGTACATCATGACGATGAAGTTGTAAGCCCCGATTGCTGTAACAACACCTGGAGAGAAAATATGAACATCTCCACTTCGATGGTAAGTTAAAGCAGTCATCTCAACCAGCAGTGGATGTGCGAATAAGTGTTCCTGAAACGGAGAGAGCAGGAGAGCTAACCTTTCTTGTGCATCGACCTGGTAACCAGCATCTTATTCGAAGATTCCGTCGCTAGTGTTTCTAGTGCGCGCGTCTTTGCGTCCTCCACGACACAACCCAACTATTTTTGCACCCTTTTTCTGGCGCAGAATCAGCTACTATACAACATCATGTTCACTAGCAAGAAGCACGCTATCAACGGTTCCCATACAGACGAAGAACAAGCACCTATAGCGCCAACCACGACCATGGCATCTGAGCAAGACCAGCACAACATCAATGCAGGACCCCAGCAGTCTCAATACAACAACCCTGCCGTTGCCCAACCTCCCACCATCAACCCGTCCCTCCGTCGTGGTGGCCTCGAGACCCTTCCTCGCGCCCACGCAACCCAGCCCTCTACACCGGCTCTCGAATCCCCATTCTCTCCCACTCGCAATGATCTCCTCGGCCATGGTAGATTCACCACATCTGCTCCCTCTGCCCCAGTGGTACGTGACGCTCAGTTCATGCGTCGCGCAATGAGTGCGCAAGAGCAGACTATGCATTTGGCTCAAATTGTGAGATTGTCGGGTGGTATTGCTGGGATTCTCGAAGAGGACGAAGACATGGGGGAGGATAATGAGATGGAGGGTGGTCATGATGAGCAGGACAACGAAGATGGAGATGAGGAGGGAGGTGATGATTCGATTCAGCCTGATGAGGAAGATGATGAGGAGGAGGGAGAGGTTGAGAGCGATGCTATCGCTGAGCGTGTGAGTACCTACCTTTTGCTGGCCCATCTACCTGACCTTGCTGCTTCTGCTCGTCGAACGCATGTGTTGAATGCCTTACTGACACGACTCCAGTACACCAACGCAAGAACCTCAGCTTTCGAGCAAGGTCTTGATGAGCTCGAGTACTACCCCGACCTTGACCTCACAGTCGAGCGCTGGCTCGACACGCTCCCCAACGACAATGCCTACGACGCTGCCGGAGACATCGGCTCACCAAGCTCCTCGACCAGCCCCGAGTCAGAGAGCGAGTCTGGAGACGCTGGAGAGCTGGGTAACATGCTCTTTGGCCATACTGCTGCAGCTCTCGCCTCGCCCTCTGTTATGGCTCCAGGCACTGTGCGTCGTCGCCGTGGTGTGGACGATTTGCGTGCTGCTAGTGGAGGAAAGAAGGCTGATGAGGGATGAAGATTGAGAGAGGACTGAGGGTAGCGAGAGTTATGATCAGGATGAGGGCAAGGAGGAGGGGATAATGTTTAATGGAAGGCGATGGGAAAGGGGATGGAAGGACGACGACGACCCGGGCGTCGCGGTAAGGCCCTAGAGGCATGATTTACCTACGTTCACCGACGACACGAGAACTTTAATGATGCTATCAAAATGCACAAGAGATTTCGGATCAATCGAATTGTCCATCGAAGCCGATGTCTTGGTCGTTCGAGACAGGTGTGAGTGCGATACGCAGCGTCGAGACAACGTCGAGAGCAATGTCTCAGCACTGCGACTGGATAGTCCAACGAGACATGTAACACAGAATCGAAATCAACAAGGAAACGAGGTTCAGAGACGGGTAGGGCTGTCCTGAGTGCATGCATGGCGGGTTGGTGGCTACGTCAATGGGCTGGGCCCGTGCATGGACAATTGGCTTTGATTGTGGGAGTTGCAGCTCGGTCTATCCAGTACAACAACACAGGAAACAGACGACATACTTGCCAAAAGGTGCGACGCAAGCAAGTACTGGAAAGAGAAAACGTCTATACCGCTGGACCCCCTGACCCCCGGACCCTTGGAAGATCGCATATCAAGCATATGATGGTATCCACGCGACGAGCGCAGGCAAGCGCGACTCCGCCGACGACGCCGTCAGCAGATCGGCATGGATCAGTTGGCCTGCCACAGTCGGCGCCGGGCAGCAGCAAGAAGATGACCAAGGAGCTGCGACGGCTGACCATCGATGCGAATCCCAGTCTGGGCGGCGTCGCTTCGTCGTCGTCGGCAGCAAAAAGAGTCTCACGGCGCAGCGGAATGCGACAGGAATTGCTGCCAGACAATGCACAGCCAGAAGCCACACAAGCGCCGCATCATCTGCTGCCTGACGGGGAGTCTTGCTCACACCGTCGCCGTCCGATTCGCCAAACTCTCCGCATGTTGCTGCTGTGACTGAGCGCGTGCCGTCTCCTGCTGCTGCCGCCAAACAACCTCAGACCAGCAACCCGCAAGCTTCCGCAAAGTCGCCCATTCTCACTACCAAATCTGCTGGCAAACGCAAGATCACGCAGTATTTCACTGCTGTACCACAATCAGTAAAGAACAACAAGCGTCGCAAGATCGACGACGGCCTTCTCGATCCGCCATCTCTGCAAAACACCCTCAGCGTGCCGGAACCGCCTGTGGCTGCCCCCGCTACACTGCAAACAGCCGCCAGTGCTCCTGAGCTTAAATCAGAGGCTGTCGAAGAGGTGGAACAAGAACCATCAAATCACGTCGAGGAACCAGCGGTGGACAGCGTCATACAAGCAGCACACGTACCGCAACAAGAAAAGGAGCCCGACAAGCCACACGATACAGATCAAGAACAGCTCTACGTCACGGCAGAAGAAGGTCAGGACCAACAAGACACCAAGAAAAAGGAAGAAGACGAGAAAAAGGCTCTCAAGAGGGAGCGAGAGTTGAAGCGATTGCAGATTGATGCGAAACCCGCTTTGATCGACAAACGCTCGAGAAGGCAGACGACTCTTCCACCAGCACGACCAGACGATGAAGATCAGAGACCCGCAAAACGTCAACGAATGAGTTTGCCTGCTGTCGCTGGCCCTTCGACTGCGCCTGCCGATCTAACCCAAGAATCTTTGCCCGTGATTGCAGGAGTTGTTGAAGAAGCCCCCAATCTCACTTCCATCGCAGAAGCACTGGCAATTCCACCAGAACCAAATCCTCCAACCTTCCCAGCCGGCACGGACCTCAAACTACTTGCATCGGGGAAGTCAACGACGCCTGGTTAACCAAATGGCTGGGCTACGTCGCTCACATCACCGGCGACGAAGACACATCCAAAATCCTCACCGAAGAAGACGCCACAGAACTCATCAAACCAGACCGCAGCGAGGAAACATCACAAGAGCGACAAAAGCGCATCGGAAATGAACTGGACATGGTTGCCGGATGGCATGTAATTGAGACGCAACAAGAAGCCGTTCAATCCAGTCCTGAAGCCGTGACTGCGCCTGTCAAACCTGTGCAAAAGAAGAAAAAGCAGAGGTTCAATCCCAAACCCAAGGGTCAACCCTATATTCCCAAAGCAAAGAAGAAGGCTCAAGAGCTCGCGGCCAAGAAGTTGGCAAAGAAGCAGGCTGAAGCGGAGGCCAAAGCCGGGAACGGAATCACTCAAGAACCGGCACCACTTGAGAGTGCTTCAAACCAGGAGGCAGAAGTTGCACCAGAATCGGTTGCCGAACAATCAGCTCTAGTTCAAGAAACTGAAGCTCCGACAGATTGGCTGACTGATCTGATGAATGCCACAGAGCCAATCACACCAGAGCAAGAAGAAGCAAAGAAGAGCAAGAAAAGCAGTAAAGGCAAAGGCAAGGCCAAGGTCGTTTAAGAAAGTCAAAGGTCTGCAATGGAAAGAAAAGGATGGTTGCTTGACAGGGAGCATTTCTGGTTTGCATGGTTCACGAGCATGAGCATTAGTGGTATAGCCGTGGCGTTTTCTGGTACGAGCATGCGTTTTTGCCATGACTAGCATGCAAATATCTTGATAGGCATTACTATCAATACCATTGCGATGTTATCAAGCAGATGCTGTTGATTGCTCGTTTGAACTCAAAAAGTAGTCAATTCAATCTGAACACGTTCTGATTAGATCTCGAAACTACGCATGCATCCAGAGCCATGTCCCAATATTGGATCAACGAGCAATGGCACCTCATATCACATAGTATGGCTATAAGAGTGTCACCTCGAGGACGAGGTGATTCAGCAGGAAGTGGCCAAAAGATGTTTCCCGAGTGCCAGAAGTCTTGACGAGCGTCCATCGAGGTCTTTCCCCACAGATTGCATCGCGACGCAGCTGTCAGTTCCAGTCCAGCCATCGCGACTTCCTCTTTGGTAAAATCTTCTTGCGACTTCATCTTTCGTGAATCCTTCTTGCGCCTTCCCTTCTCATAGACAACCAGCCAAACCAAGGAAACAGCAGGCGAACCATGGACTTTGACGACGAACTCATCACGAAACTGCACGCGCCGCAAACACGCACACCCACACCACCACTACCCACCATACCAGCACCCACAACATCAACACCCGACCCCACCACCACACCCTCCTTCCCACGCCCCGCCGCCACCCCCAAAGACGGCGAAAGCTACTACATCAAACCCATCCCCTCTGGTCTCCGCGGCACCACACTAGCAGATCTAATGACAGCCTGCCACACCCACACCCTCCACCACGGCTTCGACGTGGTGNNAAAAAAAGCTNNCGGCGTAAAACCCACAACCCAAAAGGGAGGCCGCAAAAGCATAATCCCGAATGCTGCGTACTATAAATGGCATATTACCTGTGTGTTAGGTGGGAAGCCAAAGAATACGCGGCATCTGACTGAAGATCAAAGACGTCGGGATAAAGGGAGCTTGAAGCAGGGTTGTCCGAGCCGGGTTTGGGCGTGGGCTGTTGATCGCAATGATCCTGATGGTGCGTGGGAGATTCGGTGNGGGGACACGGATCCAGCGCTGCATAATCATCCGCCTGTTGATGTGAGGACGTTGCCGAATCATCGGCGCAGAGCGAGGGAGGGTGATGATGTGCAAGAGTGCTTAAGGGAGATTGCAGAGGAAGGGTTGGGCAGGAAGGAGGGGTTGAAGAGACTACGAGAGAGGTTTCCTGAGGGCTTGTTTAGTGAGAAGGATGTGGCCAATGAGTTGCAGAAGTGGAGGCAGATGAAGAAGGCTGAGGGGGTAGAGGGTGGAGAGCAGGGAGGTGGTGAAAACGAGGAAGAGATGGAGGATGTGGTGAGAGATGAGGTGGGAGATGAGGTGGAAGCGCAGGTGCAGACTCACACTCAGTCGAGTCATCAACATTTGCAGCAGCAGATGCAACAGCCTCCTCCACAGATGCAACATCAACAACAACCTCAGCATCGACAGCCACAACAACAACACCAGCATTTATTCGCTCCAGGAGTTCCTGCCTACTGGTCGGCAACAGCTGGACACGACTTCTGAACGACACTTTTTCTCAACAGCTTCTTGTCCAAAACTTCCCGTCCTCTTCTCTCAAAATGCCAGCAAATCCGCCGGACCTTCAGCATCACGCATTCTGCAGGATTTTACTTTCTCGTATCCACAGGTGTCGCGGGTACCATCGACTTTTGCTTCGATGTTCTCTCGGCTCCAACTTCTGGCTCCTTCTCACACCAAATGCATTGCTAAGTGCGTACCACTCGAAACCGGCTTCTTGCCATCTCTTGGAGATCTCATGGCTTTGGCGGCACTCAAAGTCTTTGCTAGGAACAAAGGAAGAGGCTCGAGGAGGTGGGAGGTTATTGCGGTTCTACTTTGTGGGAGTTGAACGTCTCTGCTTTGACGAAGAAAGTGAGAGAGATGGGAAAAACGGTCTTTCCCTCCTTGCTTGCTTTTTTATGCTTTCTGCTTTTGCTTTCTGCTTTACTATACCCATTTGTGTTTTTGTTGTGCTTCATTATACCCCGTTGTATTTTCTGCGGTTTACATTCCACCACCCTACACCCAAAAGGTGTTTTTTTGGTCTGTGTCTGGCCAGAGGTGGTTATGAGGAGGTTGTGGATTCAGATAACGAAGAGTGAGATCCATCGAACTGCTGTCTCGCCTTGCGCTCTCGTTCAAAATCTGGACTTGCAGTGATAAAGAAGATCGGTCTATGCTTGTAGCGGGGTTGGAATTTGTGCACATACTGCTGCTGGAGAATCACGGCTAATCAGACCAAGCACAACCCCATCTGCGAGTGCGAGGAATTCACCAGAGCACTGGGATTAGATTGCGTGCTAGAGATATAGTGGACGCATGCTCTGTCTTCTTTCCGTCAAAGCGCCAGTCTATCTGCAATGAGAAGTTCTATAGTAGACGAAAATAACGCAGTGAGAAGGATATGTATATTGGCCAAGTCTGACCTTGCTAATCGCATCGTCAACGATAAAGCTCAATCAACGACTTGCAGCAGCTCAGTCTTACCCTTCCCTTCCCTTCTGTTTCCTCCCGCTTGATTCAAGTTCATGATAAGCGATAGATCCGAGATTTTTCACATCAATTGGTTCTGTGGTGTAGTTGGTTATCACTTCTGTCTAACACACAGGCGGTCCCCGGTTCGAACCCGGGCGGAATCATTGCTTTTGCTGTGAAGCAGCTCTATTTTTTTTTGCAAGCGTTAGAAGTGTGAATGGAGAGGTCGAGGTGGTGGATAATATGTTCTGGAGGATTTGTTGGCTGCGGGCGCAGAGTTGGCAGGCTTCGGTACGGAAGCGACGCCGACGCTGATGGCAGAAACAACAAGCACGGACAGTCTGTATACCATCTGAGTTTATGTTTTGGGAATCGGCAATAGGAATACGACTCACAACGAAAAGTTGTCCGCGAAAATGGTAGGGACAGTATTCTCTGCACTTCTCTTATGTCGACTCGAAAACTAGCAGTGGTCTTTTGCTAGATACTTTCTTTACAACTTCATATAGAATATTGTCTTGAGTAACCTCGTTGGTTGGACTCGAGCTAACGATGTTATGCAGGATGGAAGTAGGACCACTATTTTGAATTGAGAAAGGTGGAAAAAGACCTCAATCTGTAGGACCTATCGATATCTCTCACGATATCTTGGTCACCTTTTGCACAACGTCTCAAGCTGAGACACCGTTCAGAAACACCCAGCAATCCTGCGATCATCGCTTTTGACGACACTTCCATCTCAGATATGAGTTCCAGCAAACGGGATTATTGAATAGACCCCCAGCAGTGGTGCTTACGGCAGTCAGCGTCCGCGAATCAAAGCTCGAAAAGGCAAGCCACAGGAGATGGGGGCGGAGATGATAGAGGAGGAGGGCGCAGGTTAGAAGAGAGAAAGGGAACAAAGACGCGGCGAGAGGAGAACCCAACCAATGGCACAGCCTACTAGTGCCAAACAAAGAGACAAATTCTTCTTCAAGTACCGGCTCAAGGCCAACAGACTCGATGAAAAGATGTTCGCGTCAACTCGAGGCAGTGTAATGCGAGTGACACAGTGCTAGAAGACATGCGAAGCAGTGGTCTCCCGGCTGGTTCCAAAAAGAAGCGAGGAAGTCTGTCAAGTGTGACCGCGCTTGTACAGAGCATCTCTGGGCGGCGTGCAGTCTGCCCACTCGACTGCAGCCTTTGTGGCATGTATTATGACTCGTCGATCTTTGTTCAGCAACTTTTGAAGCCACGAGGAAGGAAGGTGAAGTGGAATTGGAGGAGAAAGCAGGACGCAAAAGCGAGGAAGAGAAGAAAGACGCGGAATCCAGAGCGACGCTCGACGCAACCGCTGCCATCGAAACAAGACGGCCTTCTACAGTGAATAATACAGAGGAAATGCGATATGTGTGATGTCGAAGTATAGAAGGGATCATAATTCAGAGTCATTCGAGCGGTACAGAGCTATATAGATGATGAATGTAAGTCACTCCCTCGGTTGCCCTCTTCGCCATGAGAGGACGAGTCTGGTTTTTCCGGAGAGTTTCAATTACAAGCGCTCAACCGAGGTTCGACTTTAATGAAGCGTCTATCCTGCATGTCTATCGTCGTGTCCAGAAGTATCAGGCTTGGAAAGTTGGAAAAGGAGAAACCCTTGACATCGAATCTTTCTGGTTGCGTCTTATGTGTGATGATAGGAATCCGGGAAAGTTCATGGTGCTTCTCCCTGACTTCCCCGAGGGAGACGAGGAGGGGAGGACGACTGATCTCCAAAGAAGGTTGCTTCTGGCTGAACGTAAGTTTGATTTCCCACATCTGCCCATCTACTGTTCACTGACATCGATCTTCTAGACACAAGGTAGGCTCGCAATCCCTCTGTATCAGCTTGCCAAGCATTAGACCTTTGCTGTTTTCGATCTTTTATGGAGTTTTCGGTCGTCTTGGGACTGCATTTCGCTTTCCCATTTCTTTCTTTTGTGTGCTGGATTCGGTTTTGTTCTTCTTTTGTTTCTTTTGCTTTTCCTTTGTCATCTCCTGGGGGCTACCTTCTTCTGATGACCATGCTTTCATGCATGAAGTTTCTGCTGTACAGTGTAGTTACCAAAGGAACATCTCTACTCCTCTCCAAAATCGCTGTTTCTCTTGGCCTTTCAGTGGTCCATATCGTTGAACGTGATATCTTTGTGCCTTCTTATGACTGTATCGTATCACTATCTGACCACGAGGATCAGCGCTCCAGTCTTCCATATCTGAGCATCCAGATGAACATATTCAGCTATCCACATTTATCAGGATGCATGACACGATACCTGTAACAGGTGTATTCCACAGAGACCTCTGTTCTCTTTTCGATCTCACTGGACTGTACCACTCTGTGCTATGCGTTTCTACGTATTGATAGCTATATCAAGAACAGACCGGCGTACGGGGAGTGGTATTCGAGCATAAAGTTCAAGCTTTCGAATCGCCATTCCCATCTAGCTATAGCCGTCGAAACGCATGAATCTTGTGCTGCCTCGGATGGAGACCTCTGAGACATCTGCATGCAGCTTAATATCTAAAGCCTTTCTGTGGTTTATGCCTTTCTATGTGATATACCTCTGCCTTTTTACGAGACTTTGTAGCAGTGGACTGAGTATGGGATAGTCGCTCTCGACGTTCTGCTTTCTATACTCCACGACTAACACTATAGTGGAGATATATCAATAAAAATGTATGGAGTAATTCTTCCAAAAGAAGGGGTCCGTCGAGACATCTCTTCCTTTTGGCTACATCTGTATTGTGAGACTCTTACTGGCCTGTACCGATGCAAGAGGTATCAATCTGCATTCTGATGGCAATATTTGAGGATCATCTGAGCACGAGAAGTGAGAACGTTTTGCAATTTGACGAAGAAAACCAAGAACAATATGTCTGGATATCAAAATCTGACTCAAGTCCAGATGCGGAAGGTCACTCAGCCTAATTGGATGGCAGGTGGCATGAAAGGACGATCAAACAACGTTGCAGCCTCTGGGTATCTTCTGGCCAGTTCAACCACCTCTTCCCGATTCTGGAGGAGCCATGCAACTCCTTGACGTCTGCTTGGGCCTTGTGTTCAGCAAGATTGATCGATGGTCCCACCACGCAAGTTCGTAATCATCGGTTCGAGCGATAGCACTGCAGCGGGATGCGCCAAGAGCAGCAAGAAGAAGCTTGTTCTGTGAGACGTAGAGCTCGTAGTTTTGGTAAACTCCCAAGAAATCGTCTGACAAGTCGATTTTCCTGAGTGTAATGGATGTCGACGAGGAAGTTGCGCATGGTCTTGAACGCTTGATCCCAGAGGTCGCCGAAAAGATTGATCAGGATTTGGCGGTCGTCTTCGCTCTTGTCGATCGTCCTCGCTTGTGTGAATTGATCGAAGGCTGTATGCAAGAACGAGTGCTGCATCCAGTATCCAAATGCTGCCAACAACTTCAACATGGCGATAGGAGTGACGATCTGCTTGGATGTGACGAACAGGGGTTCCAGGTCCTTGGTAAGAAGCTCGTGGACCTCCTGTAGACGGGCGTCTCGATATGACCACTCTGTCTCAACCCAGTGGACAGGGTCGACTGGGCTCAGGCCTGTTGGTGGGAAACTGAATTTGGCCATAATCTCAAGGTCCTCGATCTCAGTGGAGTCAGTGTACTGATTTGTCGGAGGTATGGCGAGGTCGAGAGGATCTGAGTAGTCGAGACGTTGAAGAGTCATAGTGTCTATAGGAGCGACGTTAGCTCGTGATACAACTCTATACGGAGGCCTACCTACCGAAAGGGGGCATAAAGGATGAGAACGAAGAGCTGCGAGACGCTGCGAGCCTTCCCTTGGGCAGGGCGACGAGATGGAAACAGTGCTGCCTTTCTATGGTTCTACAGCCTGTGAGTGGTGTGGAGAGACTAGGCGTTGATAGCAGGAGATGAACTGTATGCAGGAGGTATCGTTGGAAAAGATCACAGACAAAATGTCACATGCGTCGGCAGATTGGAATTAGTGAAACTTGACATGGTGAAAGTAGGAGTAGGCTGGACGGAGAAATGACCAAGCTTCTTTCTCCTGGCATCAACCATCACTGGGTCCAGATCCTCTTGCTACCACCAGCTTCATCCCACACCACCAGCAACCTCTCCACCACCCTTCCTGCCACACCACCACCGTTAATGGCATACAGCTTCGCCAAGAAGCTCAAGGACATGTGCAAGAGCCTCGTCAAGAAGGTTGCTGGCGCCATCCAGCCCAGCAATGCGTGAGTACCACCCGTTCGCTTGTCAGAAAGCTTCCCGATAGTTGATACCCAACAACAGCAGCAGCAACAACAACAAATCTTCGTACGAGACAGTCGTGGTCTTACCGGCCACCCCTATGCGCACCCCTTCGGAGAAGCGCGATGCAAAGGAGCGCGCCAGGCTTCCCTGCACCTTGCCTGCTCAGGAGCGCTTCCCTATCGATGACTGAGCTTGCATACACAAAAGATTGGGTTTAGGAATGTAGCAGTAGCAATGAACAAGACTTGTCGCAATCGCATAGTCCAGCTGTACTGCCGTCAACGAATCGTGAAGCAGTGATAAAGCGTTTCGGAATCCTCTGTTTGACGTCAGCTGCCAGAATATTCCGACTTTCATCTACGTCTAGCCCATCCGGCATCACTCCTGTCTTTCTCCTTCCTTCCTTGCAACCCACCACCACAAACGTAGTCCCAAGTCAGCACCTTATATCCAAGACAATCTGAACTTCCAACCACTCCCACCACCAAAATAACAACATCAGCACCATGTGTTTCGGCAAGAAATCCTCTGCGTCCGCCTATTCCTTCTCATCTTCGTCGAGCGATGAATTCAATGCTCGCCCCATCGAGCTTGACACTATTCGTCGCGTCAACTCTCCTCGCTGCGCTGCCAGAGGCACTGCCTACTTGCCTTACCAGGTTGCTCCAGCTGCATCCGATCGTGACACCGTCCGCGTCGTCAACGAGGGCCCCGATGATCATGCTGCCCAGCAGAAGTGTAAGTTACAGTGTCTACGTGCCGTTCGAGCTGTGCTAATTCTTGGAAGTAGATCAGAAGTAAGCTCTTGCTCTCGTCAGAGCCGTGCTTAGTAGACTCTGGCCTGTATGCAGGACACGCTTGGTAAGCCCACCCAAGATCATCGTGTTGGATATAGGCGCATGCTGATACCCTCCAGAAGACTCGCGTTCAAACAAGTATGCACAGAGAGGCATGGGTGATAGACTAGCAGAGGCATGAACGGCTGATCTGGGGAGCTACATCAGGTAGATGGCTGGAACAAGAGACCAAGGAAAGGTTCCAGACGACTCTCCTCGTCATCAAAAAGTTGCATTATTGGCGTCTACTACAATGGCGTGAAAGGACGACTGTAACTCCCCTCGACTTCTTCGGCCAATCTCCGAATTCAGCCAATCTCCAAGTGCCTCACGATTGATTCAGTGCTCTTGAACCATCATAGTCATAGAGCTCGACAGCCTTTGGAAGAATGTGAATTCAGTAATACCCATTTGGAACTTGAGACTTTCAATATTCCTATCCGGGCAATGCTGAGACACGACCATACCTCGCCTTCCTGTACCTCTTCACATCTCTTGTTCATCAATCGAGGCATACTTTCTCTATTCTTCCCTTGTCTTGATGTTGAGATGGCGACTCTCAGGCAGCGGCAGCTCCAGATGAGCAATCACCTGCTCCTAGTGCAGCTTTTATGGCCCGCCCAACATCGAACGTTAGAACCACCACCAGCTAGTGGACTAGCAAATGCACGTACTGAAGGAGATGCTGTTGCAAGATCAGTGTCCCACAACGTATAGAGCCAGGAGAGATATGCAAAAAGGATTGGAAATGTGTTGCGATGAAGATACCAAAGTGTGCACTCAGAGGCAAGGAAGACATACCGCAACCAGAAGAATCAGCGACTATGGAACTGTAGCCATTACTAGAGATATTCCCTGCCTTCACCGGCTCCATCTTCGATTGCTATCATGCCTAGGACATGACACATTGACCATCATCGTTGCTGGCCGTGTGAGATCCGATGTGGATCCTCACCCATCCGGTTCTGTACTCTGCTCTCTCTGGATCGAGCGCCCAGTAGGGACTGGATAGCGTCAGCAAACGTCACGACACATCTTCTGTAGACTGTACTCACTCGTCATCGGCGGCAGCCTGCTCATCCCCTTCCTTGACAAGTGCTGCAGCAGCCTCATGTACCTCCTCATTGTACTCATGCTCCTCTTCAAACTCAAGGGACTTGTAGATGATGAGTCTAACCAGTGCGTCGTCCTCAATAGCGCTCATGTCTGGGAACTCCACATGACATCTCGAGATCCGAGGCGTCGAAGAGGCTTAGGACGGGCATCTCCTTGGTGATTCTGTAGCCGACAGGCAGCACTGGGCGAAGTGCCATCTTCGGCAGGGGTAGTCGAGCGCAGGTCTCCTTGGAAGGCGTAAGTGTCGTCGCCATACTCGTCAAAGACTTGTGCGATGTAGTGGATGATGTGCTTGGCATGACGGTCGAAAGTGAGCTTGTCCGAGGGGGCTTCGTAGGTGGGCGGCAGAGTATCCGTCGGGATAGACGAAGCGCATGTACTGTTTTGGTTCCCCTTGATTCAGGTCAGCAGGTTTCCAGTGACGATGCATGATAAGATTTATGTTACAGAGAATTCTCGGGTGGGCGTCCGTATCTTCTGCCATCGCCTGGTTGTTATGATCTGGAGTTATGTGCGGGGAGAAAGTCTTCTTTCTTGATCGCGCGGAATTGAGGCCAAACAGCTGCAAACAGCCCACCCTCGGCGCTGACCCATATCGTGTAGGGATGTTGTCGATCGGGAAGACTGGGCAGGGTCGTACCAGTGGCAGTCCCTAGTATCACGTGCGATAGTGAGGTAAACTCTCACGCCCGCATATGGGAAGCCTAGAGTCTGGGTGGAATGCGCACAGGTGTACGATTACTCGATATGTCCAGAGAAAGCTAATCCGTATGGAATGTCCCTGTGGAAGATTGGGTCTACAGATAAAGTCTTTGCCATGTAACAGCAACATGACAGAGCAGCAGGTATCGAGAGATCAATACAGTACACGATCAGGCTTTGGGGAGCGCTGAGAGGTCTCTAGACCTGCAATACGTACACATACAACTACTGCAGCTTATCAGAATGCACAAAAGCATCTGCATATCGATCCTGTCCAGAGAGTGAGCTCTGAGTCGTGCGCTTCTTTGGGATTTGCAGATCTGGCATAAGTTTTCGCATCTTGACCGAGCACCAAAATTACAGCAGTACCAGGGAGACAGAGCCGATCTTCTTGATCTCACTTTCAACAAGTTGACTAAAGACGCTCCCGAAGATTGCATCAACAGCTTTGGTATAGCATCTAAATGCAGAAAGGTCTCACGATATCGCTATGGCACCAAAGAAAGAAGATATATATTCATCAAAAACAAAGTGTATTTGTCTGCATATGATCCAAAACTGAAAGAACCTACCGTATCAGAAACAACCACAAAAGCTTTCGAAGCGTATTTAGTCGTCAAAGTCCATATACTCATCCTGCTCCCTGTCCTGAGAATCGGCAGAAGACCCCGCCTCATCATCAGAAAGCGCACCTTCTGGAAGATAGAACGAAGCCTGCGGCAAAAANNAGTCAGAGTGGTCGTTAGCCATCATCTCCTCAAGTCCAGCAGTAGCACCACGTCTCCTCATCATGGGCGGCGGTGACTCAGGAATAGGTCTCGGTGGCGACAATTGACCAGCAACACGTCTAAGATGAATAAACAAGTTAGTGAATCTTCTGTGCCAGATCATAGCACCCTCAAAAGGGTCAGTTTGGTTGACTAGCCCGGCTTCAATGTTTGCGATGTCGGTGGAAGCCTGAGCGGCCCAGGAAGTATTGTTGGCGATCTCGGATTCAGCATAGTTGACTTTGGAAATTTGGGTATTGGCGGCGACGACCATACCAGCCATCCAATTTTCAGACCATTGAATGACGCGAGCAAGACGGAAGTCGATGGGAGCGATGGTGGTGCGGAGGTTCTGAACGGTGGGGACCATCTCTTCAATCATGCGAACGAGTAAGTCACGGTGCTGAGTAGCCAGAGTCAGAGCAGTGGAAGGATTATTGGCGCTGTCAGCAGTCCAACCAGCAGGAAGAGAGTGAGCATAAGCAGGCATTGATGGTGTTGTACGAGCAAGCGTGGTAAACGATGGAGCGTCAAGAGGATCAACATCCATGCGAGTGTCGATGTGCACAGGAGCTAGGTGAGCATCAGGAACGACACCCATGCGAGCGTCACGGCAGAGTTGGTCGAGCACAATACAAGAAGGGTGTGATCTAGTGACGTTAACAACAGTCTCAAAACCCCAACTGCAATCGCCCCATTTCTGGCCGAAAGAGCAACCAAGGAGGACAGTGTACGGAACGGCGGGCCCACCACATAAAGAACAATTCAGCATCTGTTTCTCAATGAAGCACATCTTACCTGAAGTATGTGATTGGATTTTGAGTAGGTTGGAGCAGGGCTGTTCTTTGATAGTGGTGGTGGTTGCTGTAGGATTCCTCAAATTTGGGTGACCTGTGTGAAGGTGAGCCCGATGGTAGGTTATGTATGAAACGACTTCGATGTCGATCCACAGGTGATGAGAGAGACGAACAATGCAATGTTTCGACCAACAAGGAGACGAAAATACGCTCGAAGAAAATTGCGAAAGCCACAAAGAAGATAGAGAAGAGAAACAAGGATGTGCGCTTTCAGGCTTTCGATGGGCAAAGACAAAGGGAACAAAGCTTCTGCCTTTGGATGATATACTCTAAACAATGCTCTGTTGGCGGAGGTTGGCACAGCCCATCTTACGAAAGAGCTTGTGCTCCGAAGGCTTGCTCATGGCAGAGGCACGTTCGATCTTGTAGGCTGAGACAGTCAGTACGGAGCGTCGAACAAGGTCAGCTCTGGACTGCTTACGAGGCCTATCGGCCAGGCAACCCATGACAAGGACCTGAGGGAGAATGGTGCCGCCAGCCTTGCCACATTCGAAGCTGCTCAGAGCCTCGTTGGCGTCAATGATGCTACGGAGATTGTCAGACGTGTGCTTTTAGTCTCATAGCAGGTCATGATACCGGTACCCAACAGGCAAAGACACCTCGACGAGGTCGTCTTGCTTCCTCTCGTGGAGGGCAGCAGGCAGGAAGTGCTGTGCTCTACAACCATTGTTCAGCGCATGTATCATTCGGACGAAAACAGCACTCATACCTGTGAGCATTAGCGACCTCGTCGTTGCGCTCGCGAGCAGAGCCCTCCTGGGCGACAACATGTCCCCAGATGAGATGCTCGCGCAGCGGGCTGGCAAAGCGCCAGGCGCGATGCAGTTGCGAGTTGCCAACACGCTCGATGAGCGGTCGCAGAGCTCGACTTGAGAGGGAGAGGGAGCCACGAGGGTCATGATGATGGTGGTGGTGGTTATAAAGCAGACAGAGAGGGAGCTGTTGCGATGTAAAGATTCGATATTGCTCTGACATGTGCTTCGTGGGTCAGCTGACGTCTGGTATGGTCCTTGGAACTTGTCCACTACCCCGGCAAACTCCACAGATATCCTTGATTCTGGAAACGAAGAGAAGATGAAATTGCACTTTGGCGAAAGACAAAGATCAAGTTATCGAGATCAAACCTTCTGATGGAGGCTGAGGCGAGTATCGATAACTCACATCATACGATCTTGTGATGAAGGCACCTTCCAAGATGGCCTGAGGAGTCCGGGATCGAGATTTGGGGGTACAGTATGTTTTTTGTGCTTTTAGTTAGTGTCTGGATATTGTAGTACAACTTTGTCTTCGTCTTCTTGTCTCAATCTCTCTGGGTTGCGCTTCGTCTGGCGCGCTCTTCGATCATCCCTTGCCCTCTGCCATCACCAATCCCGAATTGTCGTCCATCTCCTGAAATTCGTCCAGCTATCAGCTACTTCATAGTTCTCTCGCCTCCAAGTCGTCGCTTTTGGTCTCTAGGTCGTATCACCTACCCAAGAAGAGGGTTGGAAAGTCGTCGAAGAGCTTTTTGACGTGCTTGCCTTCTTTTCTACCATTGAAGAATAGGTCGGCGTGGTCACCGGGACGCTTTGCTCGACTCTCGCGCTGGCCCTCAGTCTTGCCTCCTTCAGCCGATTGATCGGTCTCAAGCGAGTCAGTGCTGCGACGCTCCGGTCTGTCGAGTATCAGGCACGCCATGTACTGACGCACAGCTTGACTCGAGATGGAGCTGCTGTTCGCTCCCGTAAACTGTCTAGGTTCTCCTTGCTGGGCTGGAGCCTTGCTGATACCATTCGTGCGGTCTGCTGCGGTTGTTCTTGCAGGAGAATGCTCAGTTTCATCAAGCTTCTTGCGAGCTGCGGTACGACGGATGTCGGCAAGAACCATCGGGTCGGACTTCGACGAAACCGAGTGATGGGCAGCCATGGTGCTGGTGTTGTCCTCAAATGGTATCAAGTGCTGCTCCCGCTTCTTCGAGCAATCGTTACGCTTTGGAGCGCTTGCACTACCACGAGGGCGACCAGAGCCGTAGAATGGGTGAATTGAAATCATGTCGAGATCGGCGTCGACATTCTTGCGTGAAAGATCGTGCAAAACGTCTTCCAAAGTAAGTTCATGGACCGCACGCTTCTTCGAGGTCTTCATGGTACGGATCTTGGGCTTGATATCTACTATAACACCGCGTTAGTCTGACCAAACTTGATCAACCAGTATGTGAGAGTATGCTTACGTTCAGAAACAAGAGACTGCTTCTTTTGTTCTCTTGCACGACGGCAAGCTGATTTGTCCTTGTTGAACAGGGCCAGATGTTTGGAGAGCCCTCCGAGGCACATTATGGAACGAGTGCTGGAGATCTGCGAGAACAAGAACTGCTGCGATTGACTTGAGTCGACGTGTGTCTTGTCGTTGGCTTACTGGATGGAGATGACTTTCGTTATTGCAGATCAAGTGGCATTGCACTTGCGTTTAAGAAAGGAGCAGGTATATGTTGATGTGTGAGAACGCTGCTGGAGTGAGCAACTCGCAGGATGTCAAAGCTTGGCGTTTCGACTCCCGGAATGTCACCCCTTTGAACCTGACTGCCATTGCTGCCTACCATATAACGCCATGTCGTCTACAGGGATATGATTCGGCTACTTGAGACACGATGCTCGTGAAATGTATGCTTGTCTCGAGTTTCTACCGGACGCAAAAACCACTCCTGTGGCCTACGAATCTCGATACCCTCGACGTAGACTATTAACTAGATATCGGACTACTGCATTGCTAAAGGACGCATTTGTAGGGCAGATCCTGACAGAGAGTGTCCTTGCTTAGTGGGTGTCGAAGGACAGAAGTTGTAGGTCGTGAGCTGAGCCACAATCTGGATATCGACTAAGTCAAAGCACCATGCCAAGATCTTTCAAACATCATGCATGCGAAGAGAGTAGTACAGACGCGGTCATGAAGTTCGGAGGCTGCGTGGTGGAAATCGCGCAAGGCTCGGATGAGGTGATCGAGGCGCTGTGCGTTGGTATCCATTCCTGTAGGCATCTTGATGACGCTTTTCTGATGGTCGTCGAAAGGGTTTTACTGATATGTGGATGATCGACGGTGGTGAGCTGCCTGATGAGAAAGGAGGTTGGGTGGTGACCTAACGCTATAGTCCCTCGACTACGCAGACGCTCTATATGTTGGTCAAACCTGGCCATTCTACGACCCTGTACCTGCTTGCGGTTTCCCTCAGCCGGCGGTTATGAATCTCGACATCTTCCAGAGACTCATTCATCCAACCTGGATGCCTCTATACAGGATAACCGCCCAAGTTTCATCTAGTGACAGTGACCTCGTACACGCTGGTCGACTCGGTGTCTGGCTGCGCCCCATCAGAGCAAATGAGCGGCAGCAAGCCGCAGCAGACAATGTTCAGATTGTTCTCGAGGCAATCATCATCAGAAACAAGTGTGTCGAAGAATGAGATTACAAACATTGATATTATTACGGCCGACTTATATATTGATTATGTCGGAGAGACTTTCCTTGTTTCGCGAGTGCAGACAACACCTGTATTGAGATGGTTCCACTGGGGCAGAAGCTGTACTCACATCGTGGGCATACATGCAGCTGTTCTGCGGCAAAGCATCCTCCATGAAGCGAGCTTCGGACAAAGCAGAAGATGGCAGCCGTATTCGTATCAAACAAAGCGCTCGAAATCTTGTCTTTGGAAGCTTGTTTCTAGGCTTTACTAAACTCGTTGCGCTATAAGTTTGCACACGATGTCTTGCGAACGACGCTGCATTGTACCATTGGATGGATAACTCATCATCTTTATCGTCAGTTAGTAACAATCGATTAATTGTACAGTAGTTTCACACTTCCGCATTTAATACCTGCAAGGCCTTGTATGACATGGTTTGGGCAAGAAATTTCTTCCAGAACTCTCAAAGATGGTGATAACCGACAACCTTGGTTATGTATCGAGATAGCCGGAGCCCTAACCGTAAGCGAAAGCCAATTCACGAGCAATCGAAGCTTGTTCTGCGCACTCGGCCGAGGTTGCCAATCAAAATGTGGAGCCCCGCATTTTTCTTGTTCTTCTTTTCCCCTTCTTGGCTCGCCGACTCGAGCGACTTCCTGCTTTTCGTATCTAGCCACAAGCCCAGCGACACGGCAATTGACATCGGCAGAGAGCTGCATATCAACATGCTGCATGTTCGAAGTCGTCTGATATCGATATATAAGGACGATGAGAATGTCCCTCGAGGTCTGAAATTCGTCTCATATTTTCCCCACACACTTGCAACATGAAAGCTTCAACGTCAATCAGGACAGCTCTGTTGGCAACAGTAGCAACCAGAGCAGCAGCAGACTGTTCGACTGCCGGTATCCAGGCCTTGCTTCCCTCTATTGCTACCGTGGACTTTGTGCTATGGCAAGCCGGAGGTTCAACTTTCTCGGTCCCTGCGGGAGACATCGCGTATCCGAGATCGCCCACTAATATGACGGCTCATTGCGCCGTTCAGATCCGCGTCCGAAATGGGACTTCAAATTATGGCTTTGGCATGTTCTTGCCTGATGACTGGAATGGAAGATTCTTGTATGACCACCTCTTTGTCTCTGATTGGGAATGTCGTCAGGCTGATAGAGATGTCCAGNNGGCTGTAGGAAATGGCGGCTACGCCGGCGGCATCAACTGGCTGGACATGGTAGGTCCAAGCATGCCCTCTCTCGTGTGCATGTTGCTGATCAAACATCAGGGCAGTGGATTAGGATATGGTTTCGCGGTCATGTCGACAGATACTGGACACAACAGCACCGCCTTCGACGGCACATGGGCATATGGACAACAAGACAAGCTCAAAGATTGGGGCTACCGGGCCATGCACGGATCGACTGTGCTGGGTAAGCAATTGACCCAAAGCTACTACGGCTACAAGCCAAAGTATAGTTACTACAGAGGCTGCTCGACTGGCGGACGTCAAGGCCTTCGTGACATCCAGCTATACCCCGAGGACTTTGATGGTGTTATTGCTGGAGCTCCTGCTTGGTACCTGACTCACATGTCGCCATTTACACTCAAGGCAGGTACTTACAACCTCCCTGTCAACGCATCGACCCATATCCCAAACAACCTGTTTCCCGTTATCAATGCCGAAGTCATTCGACAATGCGACGGCCTTGATGGTGTCAAAGACGGCATCCTCTCGGACCCTCAAGCTTGCAACTTTGACATCGATGCTCTGCTCTGCACGCCAAGATCCAACCAATCTGCATGCTTGACTGCACCTCAGCTCACCACCCTCTTCAAAATATACTCTGACTATGTTGAGACGAATGACACCTGGGTATTTCCCCACTACTGGAAGGGTAGCGAGCTTGGCTGGCCTCTTATCTTTGGTGCTCCTCCAGGAGGTCTGGGTGTGGACTACGTAACCTCGTTCATGCAGTACGGTCCGAATTGGAAGTGGCAAGATTATGACTTCAGCGTCGTCCAGAACGCTGAGAGGATCCGTCCTGGTAACGCAACCGCAGACGACTTTGACTTATCTCCTTTTATGAAGAACGGCGGCAAGTTGCTAATCTACCATGGAATGGCTGATCAATTGATCCCCACCGGCAGCAGTTTGTACCTGTACTCCCAAATCCTGCGTGAACTTGCACCCCGAGGGATCGAGCTGGACGACTTCTTCCGCTTCTTCCTAGTTCCTGGTATNGGGGTAAGTGCTTTTCTTTCCGTTGCTTCCATATAACTCGACCTGCTAACCACGCTTAATAGTCACTGTAGCGGCAACTTCGCNCCCGGTCTCGCACCCTGGTACTTTGCCGGTGGCAGCCAAGTCCTAAACCCTGGCGTCACTGGTGTACCTGGGTTCAGAGATGCTGCCCACGATATTATGCTTGCCATGATGCGGTGGGTTGAACACGGTGTTGCGCCCAACCAAATCATTGCTACTACTTGGAAGAATGATACAACGCAAGATACAGTGCTCAGACAGAGACCGCTGTGTATGTATCCCAAGAAACAGAAGTACGTTGGTGGGGATGTGGATAAAGCGGAGAGTTGGTCTTGTGTTTGAGTGTGAACGGGCTTTGGTTGGATCGACGTTGCAAGAATGCGGCAAGCAAAGGATGAGAGTTTCCATGGAGCTGCACTCGTGTTCCCTCCTACGAGATATCAGGCACTCCTGTCACATCCACTTGTGCCCTGTGACTTTGCTTTCCCGATACGACTTCCATGAGCTCTTGCCGTTTCCTCTATATCCTTACTCAAACTGGTTAGTCCAATGATAGCCGCATGCACAGAAAAAGGTAGCAGGACATTCCAACGAGGAAAGCCGGATTTGTATTACTGCAAAGAGAAGGTAACAAAAGCCATAGCAAATGGACTCCCAGCCCTGAAACAAAGAAAAAGACATTAGTAGGGAGCCAGGCATCAGACAAGGGGAAAGAGAGCACAAACGACCAGATACAAAAGCCACAGTCAGAAGACAAAACAAAGAAACACATCAAGCCAACAGTTTCCATCCATCTCGTTGTTGCATCAATATACCCTTTTGTGGTGTGGGGCCTCCAAAATATGCAGCTGCCGTGTAATGGGGAAGGATACTCCTGTCTACCAGGTACGATAAGCGGTGGTCTCATAGCAAAAATCACGGTTGCGATTGCGGTTTCGATTGCGGGTGCTTAGGCCGTCGGGAGAATTTGTCGGTGGTGGGTTGTCCCACTCACGGCAGTTAGTGGCGTATGAGGTATCCTGTTACTCCTCGCTGGGGTCATGATCTGGTTGTCCGAAGTAAGAAGCTACCTATTCTCTGAAGTCAGTCGTGAGGGCCTCGTGCTGTGGTTCATTGTACTCACGAGTGCTTGTTTTTCCTCCCGAGCCTCCTGGCGTGAACGCTGGTCCATGACCTCTTCGAACTCTGTCTCGGGGATGCCCCATCACATGGCATCTGTCATGCGCGTGGTATTGGCGAAGCGGCTGAAGTCTCTCTGTTCCTTGGCTTCCTTGATTTTCTGAAGAGTCTCGGTGCTTGCGGGAGGGCAAGAGGAGCTGCCTCTCGTCAGTGGACTGTTTACAAGCAAGGATCACGACACTTACACTCCATTCTGTGGGCAACAGGTCTCCATGTTGGCGATAGGGTCAACACCTTCCTGACAAGCAATGGTATAGCGGATCTCCTCAGCGTCTCTGGTATCATAGATGCGCTCATGTACGGGACGCTGCATCAGCTCGTCCTGAGCATCATGGACCTGGCGCTCTTTGTGTTCCCAGAGCTCATGAAAACCCTCTGCGAGCAAGACGTGTTACTCGTCGTCTTCCTGGTCGCTATAGTGGTGGTTGCAGGTTTTGTGGTCGTACGGGTTGTACTCGAGATGCCACATGGCCTCCTTGATGAATAGGCTGACAGTCGTTATCGGGATTGCAACCAGGCGGTCTAGCGCTTGCACTTCGGTGAGAACCATGACAGGCGAGTTGATGGGTGTAAGATGAATGAGTCGCGTGCAGGAGAGTTGTTGTGCTTGGAGTTTGCACTGTTGACTGTGTGCTGCAACTAACTACGGAGCGCCCCGATGCCAGGACTCCTTGACTTCTTCTCAATTCTTTCTAGTTCTTATCCATTGCCTTGTGATTCTGTGCCTCTGCTTCCCAATGCTGATGATCTGCAGCTTGACCAGACGTCCTTCCTAGTCCAGCGAAGGTGACACAGCGCTTGGTACGAGCGGGAGGGATGTTGTTGGGCTCAGGATCGGTCATGGTCTCGGTCATGGGCTCGACAACAGGCTGGGTCATAGACTCGAGAATGGGCTCGGTCACAGGCTCTTCGATGGGCTCGTCGATGCGAGCATCTTCAGGAACAAATAGTGAGTCTTCATCGTCGAAAGCTTGTGCTTCGATAGACGGAATGGCGGTAGCTTCCTCAACCTGAGTAGCGTGGAAGGCTTTCAAGGCATCAGCCACAGGATGCTGAGGCTGAGGGACACGAGTAGGTCCTTGATCACGCTCGATGGCGAGCAGGAATTTTCGATGGCCTCTGGCATAGGCACGAGACTCCATGTCACTGTTCCGTGTATCATCTCCACCTCTTCTGTGCCATCGGGATATATACCTTGATAGTTGTGGCTCAAACCAGACAGAATGTTTTGAGGACTGCATTGACTGTCTTCTAGTGCAACTGGCAATATCTGCCGCTCTCTGCAAACTGTCAGTCATTACTCATTTCGCGCTTTGCTCCATAACTTACGTTGACCTCGACCATTTTGTGAGAAGCCATGGTGCGGGCATTCTAGATTGAACACGTGATACTCTCTGTGCTCCTGTCTGGATCACACAGATATGTACCCCATGCCACAATTATTCTCACATCCAGACTTGAAGCACTGGAATCTGCCTTCCTTGTCCCAGTATATCTGAGCGTCTCTGAGAGTGTAGACACACTTGCTGGTGATGGTCGTGACTGGTGGAAACTCGGGGTAGACGGCATCACCGGCTCTTGCTTCGGTCTCTGTAACGATAGGCATTGCCAAGGTTGCCTCCATGGGAGTATCAGGTGCACCTCCAGCATGAAGAGCGTATGGCTTGTATGCTCGTTTCTGCTGCGTGATGGCTTGAGGGATGGCAGCCCGAGGAACAGGTACCGCGGGTAATCATATCGAGGTTGTAGGTGGACGAGTTGATGACTCTCCCTCTGCATACCTCTTGGTAGGAGTGGGCGTCTGATCAAAGAAGATTGCTTCTGTGCCTATTGGCAATGCAGTGTCTGCTTCTCCGGTTGAGCCTAGCTGGTCCTCGGAGGCAGTCGTAGATACGCCTTGCTCCGAGATGCTCTCCCTTGCGGCCTCTCCAAGATCGGCTGAGTTTTCTCGAGGTCGCTGTCTTCAGAGGTGTTCGCATCCGACTCATGCTCGAATTGAGGGAGTAAGGCGTTGTTCGCATAGGGACTCGAAGCCAGGTCGTGGTCCTCTGAGAACTCGGAATCGCCAAGGGATGCGTATTGGAAGGCGATGATTGGGCGCAGCGAGATATAGCCGGCTGGCACACCACCAGTAGAGGTCGAGGTCTCTCGAGCAAATAAGGGGCTCTCCTCGCCCATGATGAGTCCAAACGCTATCTTCTCGTCATTGGTGAGAGCAATGGGCGAGTGATTTGTGTCCTTGTGATCGATCTCAAATGGCGCCTTGTCTTCTCCTGTCAGGGCAAAACGCTTACCAGCCATGTCTCCGACTGAGACAGTTCGCGATCAGAACGTTCGAGGGAGGCAAGCTTGCTATAAGTGGCAGCTCGAGGTGTACTTCGATGGTGGTCTTCTGTGTTGAGTTCAATAGCACTAGCGTCGGAGTTGTTTGTTTCCGGCGCTGATAGGCTCGCCGAACCGCCTGCTTCGTCTCGAGCAGACTGGCTTTGCTCGTCATCTGATAGATATATATCGTCGTTGTCAGCGGCTGGCACAGTGTTATGGTCGGCAAGACAATAATTGGCTGCAGAGGGTCGCGATTGAGAGATGATGCGCGAGCGTAAGGAAGCGTAACCTAGAGGCACCTCACTCAAGGGACGATGTCGTTACTGCTGCGGTCGTCTGGATAAGGGGACCAGGTGCAGCGCCAGTAGAGTGGGTGGAGTGGTGAGGAATAGCATGCTGGCTGAGACTGTGCTGTGGAACTGTCTGTTGAGATGTGCCTTGCTGGGACCGCGGAGTCTCCTATCACATGTTAGACCAAGGTACTGTATCGATGCCTGAAATTCTGACCTCAGTCTCGGACTCTGAAAGTTCTTCCTCGAGAGATTCAGTGTTCTCTTCACCTCCATGGTCGTCTGCGGCTTGCTGGCCTTAGGAAATGATCTCTGGGAACAGTCGGGTATCGGCAGCGGTGGTCATCAGGTTGGTTGGGCGAGTGCTCGCACCCAATTCTACAACAGTCTTTGGTGCAGAGATGGCCAGATAATGTATCCTCGTGGCAGATCAGACGGCTGTCTGCATGGCTCTTGCCGATATGAAGAGGAGTTGCTACCTGTCACTCGCATCGACCAGGTCTATAATCTAGATATAGATAGGCAAGTAACAAGGGGTTCTCGGGCAACGCAAATCGAGAGCAAGGAGAGGCTGGAGTTGGTGAAGCAGTCATATCGTACGGAAAGTGCAAAGAGCGTTAAGTGTGGAGATGAGGCACACATACTCGGATGAAAAGCATTGTCGCGACAAGTATAATCGGTGAAATGTCAGATGCAAGGATATGAAATGTGGAAGGCACAGAGAAACACTCAAGATAGGTTTTATAGCAGTTTTGGATCTTTTTCTGAGGCGCGTTGTCTCGCCCACTGGTGATTCGCTTGGATCTCCTTGCCCGTCTTCCATGGTCAACACTGCTCATCAGGTGAGACAGCAGACAAAATTTCATCGATATCATACATCATGGTTTGGTTTAAGTGTGTGCGTACGCATACTGCCCAGTTCCTGCTTATTCTTACCAATGACGCTTGCTGCGAGGCGAATCAGTAAACGAGATCTGGAAGTCTGGTATACATACATGCTTCTTGATGCTTTCCAGTCTGGTCTGGAGGAAAACCAAGTTGGCCTGTTCTTTCTTGATTCCGCGCTCCATCACGACTGCGTCGATGAGGGCTTGCTTAGTACCTTCCTCGCTCTGGCCGTCCATATAGGCGACCTGGATAAGACGGTTCGACTGCTCGGTCATGTCTTCGAGCTTGCTCTCCTGCTTTGCGACAAGCGAAGCGGCGTCTGCCATGGCTTCAAGCTTGAGTGCGCGGTGCATTGAAGGCTGGGCGCGAGTGGGAGTAGGGACTTGGTCAGCGCTGTGAATCATGTCAGTAAACGAGATGGAAAGGTAAGAGAGGGGCTGTGAGACATACATCTCAGAGAAGTCGGCTGACAAGCGACGCTTCAAGAACTCGAGGTTCTCCTGTTCATCGTGGTTGAAATTGTGCAAGATCATACAGCACTTGCGGAGAAGTTCTTCGGAGCGTGCGGTCTCCTGCTCGGGCATCAGGCCGACGGCCTCTAGCATTGTAGCATCGTCGCGCATTTCCGCCATGTGCTTCTTCTAATCAAGCACCATCTGAGCGGCCATCAGACTGGACATCATGTGTTGCACGTCGGTGTCGCGTTCAACAAACGGGTCAGAGAGGCGGTTGATAGTGATATTGAAAGGAACCTCAGTCTTGACGCCGTGGTTGTTGTTGGAGAAAGTGGCCATGAGAGGAAGGGTTTCGTGCATGGAGAATACAGAGGACATATTTCCGTGGTTCTTGAAAGACTTGTTGGGAAGGTTGAACGGCAAGGGTGAAATGTTGTATGGAATTCTGTTATGGCCGAACAACACTGCAGCTTGCGTCAAAACACGTCAGAAAAGTCATGTAAGACGTGTTGAAATGACTTACGAGATGCTCCTTGAGACTTCTGAGCAGGTGTACGACGTTCATCGCGTATGATTTGCGTACCAAGATTGGTGTTGTTCTTAGAGAGAAGGAGGATAGCCAGAAGTTCTGCCAACACATATATGCAGCATCGGCATAGTCGGCGCCAAGCTCAAACAACAACAACACCTTTTAGTGCAACACTAGTGCTGAAGTTGGACCATGGCTCTTGTACAGATGTAGATATACTGCGAGTTTCCGTTGAAAGGCCCGTTGTGGATTCATGATTCTGCAATGTTGACATGTTCTCCTTCACGGATCACAGAGCATATATCAATAGTCTCAGTTTCACCACATCATACCAACCCTCGTATATGCAGAGTCTATCGGTTGTCTGCATGCTTGATATGTGGCAGCAGTCAGTCTCTGATACTCGTCTAGTCTCTCCAGCGGTGAGCTCTGCGCACATGTCAGCACTGGTACTCCATCTCTTTCGTTCGCACTTACTGGGGCATGCGCCTGAAATCTTGCCATGTTAAGCACGTCGCGGCATGTGTTCATCGAAGCCTTCGAGAATGATAGCATGTCGAGAGGTGAGTATGAGCCAGTAATCATCGCGAAGGTTTCCAAGGTCCAATGACCTGAGCTTGGTGAGTCCAGTCTCTGTCGTGCTCACTACACGAAGATCAGTAAAGCCTCTTTACACTCACGAAAACGGTAGTGTGCTTACGAACCTAGACCCCAGAAGCAATATTTGTCCCTCATCCTTCTACGGCGCCAGTCCTAAGCATTTATTTCGGCAATACGTCTTAGTGCGATCGCAGAAGTGACGCGAACGGTCAATGGATACAGGGAGGTATTGTTCGGGGTCCTTTTGCTGCCGAGTGGTCAAAAAGTGTTGAGATATACATTGACTTGCTTGGTGATTATTGGTTGGCTAGATGAACACCTGAGACAGCATTGAAGGACGGGAAAGTGTCCATCTCAGTCATAGCTCAGATAAAGACACGAGAATTGATGGGTTCCAGGGATACGTGGAATTCTCTTCCGTATACGACGGTATGGTGCAGTTGGATTCCAGTCGTAAAACACGGTGCAGCAAACAGCATTCATGGCCTTTCGAATTTCTACGCTCTAGTCATCAGCGCTTCCATTATAGTATAGCTTCGAGCTCATGTGATCCAGCGTTGTGAATTGTATCCTACTGATGGAGTTAGTAAGAGGCGAGAAGAGCTATCTCCTGACATTGACATTACCTACAATGACAATGATTGCAAGTCGACCTGCGATCCTTGTCCTCGGAGCTCTTGTCGTTCACCTACACGATAAACTCAGCATATTCTCTTGGCCTGTCTTGTCCGAAGTCACTGACATTCATCAGACCGTCAGGAATGTCCTCCATGATAGTCTCTGCGATGGCGGCAAGGGTTTCCTGTTTGCGAGCTTCCTGTGCCCGCTTTATAGCTGTCTCGATCATCTGGTAGACCCATTGCTCGAGCTCCGCATCTTCGGCGATGTCTCCAGTGGTACGTTCAGTAGGCATGATGTATGTCTGCACCTTTGTCAGCTTGGATTGCGTCGTCAAGATGTAAGATGCAGTACTCTAGTGATTTGATACTTGGTCGAGAATGAGATTGAGTTCGGCGACCACGTACGAAACAGGATGCTAGTCATCAAGGAACATCGAGTTTCGGAACGGGCAGACAGCGCGCTTCTCGACATTGTGGATGGTCAAAGCTTTTATCGCTTCACTGTGACAATTCGATCGAAGTTCAACCTCACTCCCAGCTGAATGGAGTCTGGAAGCATATATATACATCTTGACGGTGACTCTCTGCTTCAATGATATGAAAATGCATCGTGCTTGCTCCTGAACGACTGGGAGATATGAGGTATCAACTACATAAATCTTGGCACAAAGAGGGATGCGGGTACATCAGAGGACAGAAGGATGATACAGAACCAATGGGAAGGAATGGTTGAAACTGGGAACATGACGTTGCGATAACGGTACTTGGATCAGATCATGCGAGTCTTCTCAAAAGTAAGATCCGCTGCTGCTCTGGGCATAATGATGGGACAACCCGAGTGATCAAATGCGCGCACCAATATCGAGACAATCAGGCAGACTTGGTGTCAGAGCCACTGTCAGAGCTCTGTCCATCTCCGATGGTGTTGTCTTCGCCCTCCTTGGTCTTGGACTCGACGATAGCCTCATTCTCGGACTTCTGTTACATGTCAGTATGTTGTCTAAACATGCTCTGAGTTGGAAGCCACCCACGGCCTCCTTCTTGTCCTTCTTGACTTTGACAGTGACTTGATCTAAACCCTCCTCCTTGGTCTCGCTGGCGATCTTGCGACAATGCTCGACATAGGCGGCGTCTTCGGCAGCAGCAGCCTCCTACGAAGCGCATCAGTATACAATGCGAGGAATTGCTGGTCCTACAAGAGACTTACAGCAGCCTTCTCACGCTGAGCGACCTCATCTTCAGATCTTAGGGCAGTAGCTTCCTTATCCAAACAAGCAAAACAATTCGGTGCATGGAAACAGGTTGGCAAACTTCTTAAGGAAACCACTGGCTTCTAACAACAAAGACAAACCCAAAAGTCACGGCAGCGGCAAGCAGATCCTGAAGCTCGGAAGACAAAGCCACAAGAGACAAAGGAGAAGCTTCAGAATGCTATAACAAACTCATTGCGGTAGAAAGTATGACAGCATCTTCCTCGCCAGGATGTCAAAAAGCAAGACATGAAGGATCGCTCATGGCCAAAGACGATTGATAATGGCTATCTTCCTCCTAGTCTGGAAGACAACTGTATTCAGACAATCTTGATAGCTTGACAAAGGCTGAGTATACAACGATCTTCTACTGAGCGTATCGCATCATTGACCATGAGGGACTGCTAGTGGGTGACAGTCGGATCCGGAAGATGACGCTTGCATGGAACAATGAATTGGCCCTCGACTTTGAAAATCCCTTGAAAGGTCAGTACAGTCAATTAGATTGCTTCACGACAGATTTATGATCATGGACGAAGAGTGCAAAACAAACAATATCGCAGCGAGCGACTATACAGAATAATATCTACGATAATGCTAAAACTTTTCTATCCACTCTGGCATACCGGAAGAACATTCTAATCCTTCTTGAGCCCCACCTTTCCGATTCTCCTTAATCCCCAAACACTAACAAGCAAACTCGCCACAATCAATCCAACACAAAACCAAAACGCCGCTCGGTATCCCACCATCAACGCCTCAGGACTGGTTTTGTCCTCGTACTTCGAGTTTGCAGTAACTTGCTGTGCAATCAACAACGTCAACGCCATTCCCACCGACTTTCCAGTCTGAGAGATTGTGTTGAATACACCGCCTGCAACGCCTTGTTCGCTGGGTGGGAACATGGATGTGATGAGCAGGTTTGCAACAGTGAACATACCGTCTGCGCCCACAGGGTTGAAGAATTGGGCGACAAAGGCGCAGCGGAAGTAGGACCAGGAAGGGTCGATGATGGCCATCAAGAGGGAAGCGAGGGCAGAGACAATGCTGGTGAGGACGACGATCCAGTCCCCACGGATGCGGTGAACAAGTAGACCGACTCCAATGTTGGCAAGAGCCCCGGACACGGGGGCAGGCAAGAAACGAAGAGCGGTGCCAAGAGGACTGTTTCNCTGGACATCCTGGAAGAAGAAATTCGCGTATTGCTCGAAAGCGTTGAAGGCCGCCCAGACGCAAAAGACGTTGAAGCAGATGCACGAGAATCCTTTGTGTTGCCAGAGAGAGTTTGGAATCAGTGCTGGACGTCCGAGACGCTCCTGGCGGCCAACCCATAGAACGAAAGCACCGAGAAAGACGAATGAGAGAACGAGCAGAGTGATGTTAACGGGCTGCTTCATCACAGTCAAATCTCCTGTCAATGCAGAAATGACATAAGACAGCATGGCGAGAAAGCCACTTGCAAGAATGAGGCCAAGCCAATCAATATCAGTCGCCAGCCGTGACCAGATCTGGTGTTTGTGAGCAACAGGCGTAGGAGGTAGCTGCCATGCGGCAAGAATGAACATGAAGAAGTTGATGATAGCAGCAATGTGGAACCNCCACTGCCAACCGACAGTTCCGGTAAAGATACCACCCAAGACCATACCAATGCCGAAACCAAACGGCTGAGCTCCGCCCATCATAGCGAAAGTGATGTTTCTCTCCTTGCCCGGAGGAAACACTTCGTTGATGAGACTGACAGCCGAGGGAAGACAGAAAGAAGCCGCGATACCAGAGAAGGAGCGGAAAACAATGATTTGGGCGGTGTTTTTGGATAGACCGCAGGCGATTGTCATGAAGCATTGCAGGAAACAGCCGGACAAGAACATGCGTCTGCTTCCGATGACATCCGAGACGGAGCCACACGCGAGAAGGGTACATCCGCAAGCCAGAGAGTAGACCGTGACGGGCCANNGCATGATGTTAGCTACCAAGACTTCGACACTTGTAGATCTCAAAATTCAGACTTACCATAGGACCAGGTTATCCGGGATGTTGAGGTCTTNTGCCATGATTGGAATAGCGATTGTGATGGTACCAGCAAGAAAAGAGGCGATACCAGTGCTGAAAGCGATACACCCCATAACAATCGCATTGCCTTTTTCGAAGTAATTTTGAGGTCTTCNCTGGGTCGTTTCCAAGCTCCTCACCTGTGATGCCTGCCGTTGGTCGCCCATTGTACTCAACTCAACAGCGGGGTCACCCCAGATGCCTCCCCAGATGCAATGGCCGCCGCCTGCATTGGAGTGGGCTCGGTCATGGTAAGCGTCGTGCTGCTCGACGTGTCGCTCTTCATGGTGTTGGTGGACGCGACAGAGAGGAAAATAGACGCGGCGAGGCTCAAAAGAACAAAGAAAGTCTTTTGGACAAATCTAGCCCTAAACGGAAGCTCCATCCGTACCCCGGCAAGTCTTCCCGCTTCCGTCGCCGATCGCGGCCTGCGCGGAACAACGCCGCTTGCAAAGAGTATCACCCTGGCCACTCCGCTTTCTTCCCTCTCGCAATTCGAACAATCATCTGATGCGGCCGACACTGCTCTCAAGCGACTCTCAAGTGTATCCTTATAGGAGTTCAGATCGTTGTGATGTACCAATCGTCGTCAAGTGACTCGATGGGTCGTAAGCGAAAGCCAAGTCCATGGAGCTTCGTCATATCAAGCCATGTCCAGAACAACGCTACCACATCACCATTATATTTTGTCTATACTATGATACAACCAGTATGCGAGACGATACTTGATATGAGCTTGCTCACATTTGGGGAAACATTGCGACAATATTCTTGATCTTCTTCATAGCGACAGAACGATGCCCCGGCAAACAACGTACCAAGCCAATAAGCCGAGCCTTCCCAACGTCGCCTCTTGGACAGCAGCCAGCTCACGAGAAGACAACGTTACTTAATGTCCACCACATCTCTGGGGTTTGGACTATCGAGTGTTCAATTGAGGGAAATTCTTTAGGTGCACTCTCCCTGCTATTCATCACCCTCCACGCCTTCAATTCTGATTTTGGTACAGCAAGACAGTCACGCGACCACGTTCGGATGCTGTTCACAATCTCATTCTTGCTCTCTACAGCAGCTTTGACTGCCTTCTTCCTTAGCAGCTGGAACAGGGATACTCTCAGTACTCGCCACAACTGGCACAAGAACTTCAGCTTCACGCGTGCAGGTATTGGAGCAATCGGCTACACCCCTATTGATGGAGCCGAGAGAATGCAAACTATCTTGGACAATCTCCAAAGCAACCACGGAGGAAGGGACTGGAGCGCTATTAACTATGGTTTCGAGGTACTGAAGCTTGTATCTGGGTATGCGATGGCAACGCTGGCATTTGGTGTTGACAGTAATCTTCACTTCTTGTACACCACCCTTGCAACACCGTTACTTTGTTTCTTTTCCATCAACATCGTCCAACCGAGCACCATCACAATGACTATCACCAACCACGATACATGTCTTTTCCGTCCTTTGAAGTAACGAATACCGAGCAGACGCCTGATTTCGCTTCGGAAAAAGTTGCGGTGTGTGAGGATCCAAGAAGGGACAAGAGAGGCGCATGACATTAGGAATGAGTCGTTCGTTCTCAGGGCATCAATCGTCTCATGTTTCCATACCACACTCGTTTAGTACAATACAAGAGTGCCGTTTGATGTTGATGTTACCCTTATATCTTTACCTTGTGATTTATTCATCGTGCCTGTGTAGGTCGCAAGTACCTAGAGATTTCTTGCGCTCAATCCCTATAGCTTTATCTTGCTGTTCATTTGCTTGTTTCGACCCGAGGTTCTGTGCAGTGATCATGCGTCTCTGGATACTTGCTCTGGCTTTTCGAGTCACGGCTGCTCGATCAAGTCGTGCCTGACCATGTCTGGCTGACTCTTTCAGGCGTCTCTCTATCTTCCTCCTAGAGACTCGCTTCTTCTCTGCTCGTTGTTCAAGACCTAAGCAAGTCCACGAGACTCCAAGAACCGCCCTTTTTCTGCAATTTTGACATGCCAGTAGGGACAAGCCCCTCTTCCCAATGGGTTGGGATATCAGGTCATTGCCTCCAAGCCTTGAGTCCTCGATGATGGCAACGAGAGTGGATGCTGCGAATCAAGACCGGCTGGTCGCATCACACCGTCGAGGTAGATTTTATAGACTACGACAGGTTTGAAAGCCTTCTTAACAGTTGAAGACTGGTCTCTCTTGTTGATGGGTGTTCTGCTTTCTGTTTCATTGCCGAGTGTGTTCATCATACGCCTCTGGAAAGAATGAGAGATCAAAGCCGCATACTCTTGGAGAGCGAGATGATAAGCTATAAGTATGGGGCAAGGAGCTAATACAGCGAGCAAGGAAGGTAGAACACAACTCACAAAGACTCAAATAGCGTGTTTGCAAGACAAAAGATGTTGATATTGGAAAAACTGGACACGGAATGAAGTGACAATGTCCTCTCTAATCGAGAGTCCTTCAAAGAAAGACATGTCAATCGAATCTTCTTATGATGCAACCTGTAGCCCTGGCAAAGAACACTCTCCATCACTACCTCATCCCGAGACTTCACCAGCACACATGCAGCCTTCAATGGAAGTATGAGGTATTTCGTCCTGCTCGACATAAACCTCCTCCTCCGCAAGAACCATCCGCAGCACTGCCAGCGACCATCATATCCACATCACCAGAAACCCCAACCTTGACGCCATGAGCAGCCATATGCTGTTAGTAACCTCGACGTTGTCCTTGAAGACGATAGGGAGGTGAAAGTTTCGCTCGATTGATGTTGACAATGGAATTGGGGGTGGGTAATGAAGATCGTAGTTGTTGGAGAAGTTGTTGCGCAGGTTAGAGATGTCTTTGTTGACTCTTTGAAGTAGCGTGCACATATAGCTCCGAGTTTTGGAGATCAACACGCTGCATGACGAATTTGTTGATGGAAGTGAGGCGGAACAGAGGTGACGACGGCGGAGCCACCATTGCGATTTTTGGAAAAGAGGGTGGAAAGACGCAGAGACACAAGTAGCGCTGTCTCAGGTCGATGATTGCCAGATGTTGGGATGGGAAATGACAGAGGCGTGGCCGACTCTGAAGTTGTTGTCAGAGTTGGTGATGGAGTCACGCGAAATCGCAGTGGACCACGGGAGTGGGGTCGAGAAACAGTTTCGAGTTACCGAAACAGATCCGGCTCAGGCTTTGTTCCTGGTTTTCCAACTCTGCTGTTGGCAGTCGTCGAGAGCTGCATGTCTGAGAGCTATTATTTGGTCCGTAGCGCTCGGGTTCTGATGGTTGGCTGTACTCGTGGCTGTTCTTGACGCTGCAAGTGAGATAAGAGGTATGAGCGCAGTCGTTGCAAGTTTGATGGCATATTGACAAGCTTGAAAGGATCAAGCTAGGTCATTTAGAGAAAGTAAAAGTCGTAACAAGGTTTCTGTTCGTGCAGTTCCTACGAACGCCAACCCTGTGGCACTGAAGAACGTTCTTCTGTACTGGAGAAAAAGTCCTGCCAGTGTAGTTCCCAAGCGAGAAGTGGTTGCGTCCAAAACTCAGCACTCAGTGGCTGAACAAAGCGCCCAACCCACCAAGGGTTCAACGACGGTAGTGACCGTGGCAGTCACCACGGAAGAGGTGTGTTCCTCGTCGAAGTAGTCGTCGTCCTCCTGTTCGTTCTTGTAGTTGCTGCGGAACTGGGGCCGCTGCTGGTATCTACCGTTCCGAGAGGCAGGGCGCTGACGGTGGTGGTTGCCGCCGGCGCTCCTTGAAGCGGAGCTCACGCTGTTCTGCATGCTGACGCTCCTCCTCAATAGCGAAGGAGGTACCGTGGTCGTACTGACCCTCGCGGTAGTGAGAGCCAGGGCCGTACGGGCCTCTACCACGACGAGGAGGGAACAGACCGATGGTAGCGGCGTTGTGTCTAGAGCGCTTACGCTTCTGCTCATTGTTGGGAGGAGGGAATGAAGCCTTGGTACCAACGGCCTGGCGGTTAGGGATGCCTGCGATGGCCAAAAGGTCGGTGGAATCAATGTTGTTCCACAGCTTAGGGCGGTAGTAAGGGATCTCCCCCATAACCACTGAGTTGCGGAACTTGGCCTGCCCCGCCCCAGCCAGGTTTAGATTTCCCCAGTGACCATGGCTGAAGAGGGAGGGCGGCCAGCCCATGGTAAGGGTGTGCTGTCCAGCCGAGTGGGCCGGAACAGCAACCCAAGTCTACTGAAGTGTCAGTGTCAAGATCTGTTGAGAAGGTGATGGCAAAGACATACTTGCAGTTGATCTGGATGGCGCCCTTCCCTAGCGATAGCCCGCCCCGCACCACCCGGCCTGTGATTCTCCGGTCATGCGGGTGGAGAGGAGGCCAACCCCGGGCCAAGCTACCTATTCGATTGCCTGGACCCAGGGCCGAGCCTGATGGGCCTTGCTGCTGAATGCGAAGACGTCAGTAAGATCTTTGCTATGTGGATTGGGGGTGCATATCGATGGAGCTCTCGCGTAGAACCGGGAAGGAACGCAAGGGAGGATGGGGCATGAAAGAGATGATAGTGACGAGTGCGAGATGCCCAGCGAGACGAATAGACGTGTCTGCGCATGTGTTCCCGGCCGCCATCTGGATGTGCAAGAGAGGAGATCAGGAAAGGCATGGAAGCCATGTTTGCAAGATCTTCTGCGCGAGACATCGCGAAACGAGAAGAAGCATCTGCGCCTCTACTCGCGTACGACATCTTCAAGATGCTGTGCCGAGATGCCTGCGCTGCTTTTTGATGTAGGATTGCCTGATGCGGGGCCAAAGGATCGTGGTGATGCAAAGAATGAGAAGGCAGACTTACTGTAGGCTGAGTTGCCAATAAGGACGAAGATCTTGAAGATTGTGAATGGTGTTATGGATGAGAGAGGAAGAAGAGGAGAGAAGAAAGCGAAGCGCACAAAGCTGAGTAGGAGGAACGTCGTGGAGTGAGCCACCAAGCTGGGACCGACGTCTGACTGTCACGTTCACTGACAAGTCGTCGAGCATCAAATGTCCTCACTTATACTTCTTGATGAAGATCCTCCTTTGGTCAAAGGCGGTTGCCCACATAACATCATGCATTGAGAAAGGGTCACATTCATGAATACAGCTCAAGGGAGAAGGTCAAAAAACTGGTATCGCGCCGAACATCTGTTCGAGGCTGCTTCTGATGACAACACCGGGCATGCTCGATACATCCCTGAACTCTCTCTTCTTCCTGCTTGCTCAGATGTTGATTGCTTGTAGCCACTCTGAGTTGAGCATGGCTCAGGTGTTCTTGGGAGCGGCGGGTCTCTCGTTGGTGGCCAGCTCCTGGCGCTTGCTGGCGCCCTTGTGCTCCTCGAGCCACTTGGCGTCCATCTCGGCCTTCTCCTGAATGACCCTATAGTGTGATGGTTAATCGTGCGTCGAAGCAAGAGCAAAGGCAAGGCATACTTCTGTTCCAGAGCAACGCTTCCGGCGAGGGTGGGAACGAAGACCACGGCACCGGCAATCATGCGGGCGGCGGCGGCGGCGGCCTTGGTGGCAGGCATGTTTGTATGATCTTGCTTCTTGGCCAGTCAGTTTATGGAAAAATCTACTCGCCGGATCAGGATATACATACAGATGAGAGGTAGAGGAGAGTTGGTGGATATGAGTCGGGTGGATGTGGTTGGTTGTTGATGGCTGATAGTGCGGACGCGCGAATGTTTTGGAAAGTGGTCTTGTATGAAAGTGTAGCTAGAGATGTTTGAACAAAAATGTATCGAGCCTGTAGACTGTTCTGGAATAGGACGGACAATTGGTTACTAGGCTCTTTAAGGCTTGGCAGTGGTTTCGATGTGTTTGCATGTCATTCAACTCTAGCTGCAGCGCCCCTTTCTCTCATCCACACAACTCCAACTTGGTCATCGCCTCGAGATCACTACATCAACCTTGATCATGTCTGAGCCTGCTGAACGCTACAACAACTCCTTTCCGGATGGATGATCTCGGGTCTACAAAGCACCCATCAGCTATCGTTACGACTGTCCAGTCGAGCCTACGATTCATAACTTCGTGCAGATCCTCGATACGAAGGCTGCTGATGGTACCCGCGTCGCTCTGACCTACTGGCAAGGGGCAACCTGAAATCGCTTCTCTCAAATCTAGCACCTACTAGTTCTCCTCGTCGCATGAGGGCTATGCCCTCATCCTCGCTGAGGAGTTACGCTCAGCTCAGGCTCTCCTGCCATTGCATCGATGCTCGTCATCCTCCATTGTGGCATTCCATTCCAATGTACTTGTGACTGCATTCAGTCCTCTACATACGAACGTGTACCGCTACTGCTCCATCCGTTCATGAGGTTTCTCGAATTTGAACCAACTTTGGATTTCGTGTGACGATTCTCTTCGTTTATCTCGCACGCTGGTAAATGTACGCTTCGACTATCTCTCCTTGCCCACAGCTGACCAAGCTCCTTCAGTCTTCGTCTTCCTCGGATCCCTTCCTTGATCGTCTTCCTCGCCATGCCGAAGCTTGCGACTCAAGCCCATGCGGTGACGCTCTTTCTTCTGGCAGACCATACACCCACCATGCTTGTTTCTTCGGTTTTCGTCGTTCCAACTGCCTTCAATCTGGCTCAGGAGAGCGGTTCCAGCCTCGCATTGCCTGCTCACTTTTTGGTCGTTCTGTCAGGTATGTGCACTACAATTGCATTATTACCACTCTTGTAGCTGACCAATTTCTCCAGCCTTTGAGCTTCGCTCTTGATTTTCCACGCTGCTTTGCTTCCCTGGTGCGATTCCCACTCATCTGCATAGCCGCCTGTGTTCCCGTGGTTCGTCTTGCGCGTCTGCCAATGGATCATTCGTTGCTGAGCATCTCGAATGCCATCGCTGGGATGGGCCTCATGGTAATGGCGCTTTTTGTTGATGCGCCTCTGTCTCTTTTAGACAATGCTGCTTTTGTCACTCTCTCTCCATGCAGCATAGCAACCCTATGGTATCTTTTTGTTCTTCGTAACAACAGTCTCATGACTGAGTAATTCAAGATCCTTCATTCGGTCCGCAGATACCGATAGTTCACGCAGCTCTATCTTGGTTCGAGATCTAGGAAGATCAGCTGATTCATCTGCGCAATACCACTTCTCGTTTGAGCAAAGTAAGAAGTGTGACGGCATCCCAGGAGACGTAAGATCGAGTTTCTGAGAGATGTTCATGCTGATTCCTACTAATGCATATCTCGCAACATCATGGGGTTGAAGCGCATAGGGCAGTTGCACGCACTCCAGCTATGCTTGGTATCGGGCAAGACAGACATTCGATAAGTCCATCTAGTTCGTCGCAAGGTACCGAATCATCTTGTGCATCGACCTGCGATCTCCTCAAAGAGATTTCGTACTCTTGCCATGAGGAAGTTTGATATGATATCTGAACCTTGGCCTAGATCTCTTGGTCAACCACCAGACACTGAAACAGATACAGAAATGCTTGAAGACTTTGGCTCTAAAGCTTTCCAACTTTTCCTCGAACAATTTGTTCGGTTATATCAGCGCAAACTAACGTCTACTTACAGTTCACCCCAGTAATGCTCGTCCTGTTATAGTACATCTCAATACTCTGGATCTCCAAAATATTGTCCTTCTCCGGGGGTCCACCACTCCAGCTTCCACCATTGGCCCAATTGTTNNCCTGCAAATCACCATTAGCATGATCTCTAACCATGACGAACCCAGTAAAAACTCACCAAACCATACTCCCAGGTACCGTGGGCACATTCTTCTTCATCGCACCCACATACTCTCCATCCACATAGAACTTGGTCGCGCCCTTCAGCCAATCAAATCTATACTCGTGGAACCCAGCACTCATATCGCAAGGAGGGTCGATGGAGAAGGTGGACTCAGCAGCTCTGGCAGAGGTCTTTTGGTTGGTGAGGAAGATTTGGTCGGGGAACGAAGTGCGGATCTCGATGTCTGTTTCTTGGGTGTCGGAGTGGTAGAAGAAGAAGCCNNTTGTTGTTGTTGTTAGGACTCACTGGACCAGTAAGGGTGGTAAATGGGAAAAGTGGAGGAAGATACCATGACAAGTGCCAGGCACAGCGCTCACTTTCGCTACCGTGCGTACAGAAGCGTAAAGAATATCATCATAAGCAGTCGTGAACTCAGCACCTTGAATAGGCGAGTGTGTCTGTCCTCCAGGGACCCTCAGCTGCAACGGGCGACCGCGTTTCAAGATCACATTATTGGGACCATAATGTTGATCAAAAGGGTGTTCGTCGTCGTCGGGGTCCGCTGTGATGCCGTAATTGCTGATAGCAAGTCCAAGAGGAAAACTTGTCCATTTTGCAAAGTCGTATTTGACGTATTGATTGAAGCGACCGACGCCGGGCACGGTTATCATGCATGACTTTTTGCTGTCGCCCGTTCTTCCAGTAGGTCTGTGGTGTTGAGATCTGTAGCTGTGGTCGAGGTTGCCAGGATAGCCAGGATGGCTGAGACGCCGAACAATTTTGTCATCTTTGTATAGTAATGGAGGTTATTGAAATAAGAACCGGAGATGCAGAATGAAGAGGGAAAGACTCAAAGTACATAGCAAGAAACAAGGAGCGAACGTTGGACGCCGAAACGGCTTTCGTTAGACACAAATCCTTAACGGTACTGAGCCGTTTCTTCTACCTTTACGGCAAGACCCCATTTCGGTATACACGGTATATTCATGATAGAGACATAAGCGGTGGGTGTTGTGATGGGTGGAGATGAGCAAAGGTCGCAAGAAATGCTGGGGTTTGCTGGAGATGCCGGATGCGGAGATCGAGCAAAACTAACAAGTCAACTTCGTCAATGGTATGACCCTGTCGAGAAGCACATTCGCCCTCCCAATGCAGCACTCTTTCCTCGTACTGTTCAAGCACCGTATGAGGCTCTGGGAAGGTATGTACAGATCCTTTCTGCTATCTCTCAGGGCTGGACAGCCATAATCTCATGTCTAGTCACATTCAGACTGGGATGTCATATATTCGGTTGATTTTTCCCACCAACTGATTCGGCAGCTGACCAATACATATGGACTGCAATCTTGTGGGTCATCATACTGTCAGCGAGACAGCTAAATACAAGACTTCTCAATGTTCCGCTAAATCATGTATGCGGTCGCATTGACAGTTCCACATAATCCATGGCCAACGCCACGTCTAGGCCTTCTCCGCAAACGGTGGAACAAGCATCTCGAATCCCTGTGTAACCTATTCCAGCAGCAACCTTCATCCTTCGCTCTTTCTGGTCCTTCTTCTCTTCTCCCTTTCCTTGCCATATCCAGAACCGGCCTTGTATATCTTCTGACTAGCTAGTGCTGTGTCTTTCTAGCAACTAAAGGCGTGGGCTAGCCTTTGGACGTAGCTCTACAGTACCGGAAGCTCGTGGGAAGGGACGAACACAACGAGTTGGTCAGTCGATGGGATGAGGCAGAACATGCGAAGACTGTTCTGCTACTCTGAAGCGAATATATCCGCCGTCTCGACTACTTTCTGTACCTAGACCCAGGCCACGAAGAAGCAAGGGACGAATCAAGCAATGAAAATCTGCCGCTCCATTCAGGAATAAATTTGCAGTTTCGCCAAAAGAAATGTCATTTGTAAATCTCGGTTAAGTCGGTTGCGACTACGAGTAAAAAATGTGGTTGTGGCAAGAACAGCAGCGAAAGATAGCGCATGTCTGCCGTCGCTCAAGCCGCATTCAGAGAGCCATGGCAAAGACAGGTGGGTCTAGCAGGGAGCACAAAGCTGTCAACATTCTCTTACACCGCGGCAGACACTGCTCTGACAGATTCTGCATTTCATGGGTCCTGCTGGTCGACGTCGGACTCGCGAACAAGTCAGGCCAGAACATCGTGTCCGCTGACCAGACCTCGCCTTGGAGTTCAGGAGCACAAAGGTGGAGTCTTGTGCTGTTTTGGTTGTTCAGTCCGGCGCTGGTGAATGAAGAAAGACTTGTCGGCTATCATGACATTGCAGGTCTCTTTCGTTCGATTTCGGTTGCCGAGGCGCGTTGCGGTATACCGTAACCTTGATCGTCGCTCTTCTCCGCTGGGGTGAGATATTGCCATGTGCATGCGGCTCTGCGCTATCCATTCAAGCCTGACTCTCCGAGCCCCTGCCAGTCGCCATAGCTTCGAGCTCCTCCAAAGACGGCGCTTTCTGTTCGTTGACCTGCCCAATAATCTTCTCGAGTACTTGCTTTTGGTCACCCATCGAGTTCCACCCTGGTAGCATGCCCGACAACGCATTCACGCCTTTCCCAATGATTTCGTCCGGCCTCAACCACGGCCCATGCAATGCACCCACCGCAGACCCAATGCCGCCTAACACTCCCCCCAGCGCCAACGAACTCACACCCCCACCAATGTCCCCGTCAACGCGCCTAACCCCGCACCAACACCCGTACCCACGCCGCCTCCAGTCAAAAACCCTTGGAACGCGCCTGAGGACAGATACTTTGCGACCTTTCCTTGTGACTGGGCTTCGATGGTTTTGGATAGAGCCTCATTGAGCAGTTTTTGTCGCTCTTCGGGGTCCGCTGCTGCGGCCGCTGCGTTTGTGAGGTCTTTGGCTTGTTTTTCGAGGTCGAGGGCCTTTTGGGCTGCGGAGGTGGATTCTTCGTTGATTTCTTGGGGGCTGGGAGAGTCAGTGGTTTTGGATGTGCTGTCGCTGGCGGTTTTTGCAGGCTGGCCATGATAATTCGAGACGGTCGGGATGTAAGTCTGATTGATTTGGTTGCAATGACGAGAGGTTGCTGATATCGAAGAGCAGAGGCAATGGGAACTGTGAGGTGAGGTTGTGGTAGCCTTTCGGAGACGGGACAGTCCATCAGCCGTTGACGTATTCCGCTAACCTTGTTTTGCACGACGTATTCTCAGTTGCAGAAATCGTGAGAATCTATCCTGGGATACAGGCGATCTGGCAACGATCAAAATCATCCTTCTTGTCTTTCTTTGACGTTGGAAAAAGTCGTTCAGAATCAGTCTTCTGTGAGCTTCAGGCTGGCTCGAAATACCTCTTCTCCAGTCGTCGTTTGTCGGTAGCAGAATGGACCTGTTGAGTTATTTGAAGAAGAGCTGCAACTGCAGGCGAGCCGCTCGACTGCACGCTGAGCCGCAAAGCCGTGTGAAGTCGTGGCGTTTAAAATATGGCCCATGCCTGCATCCTTTCTTCTGCGCTTCAGTTGAGCGACAAGCGTGATGATTTTGCTTGCGTTCAGGCCGGACGCAACTTTCGACCTCTTCGCTCAGCTCTTACACGGTCTTGACATCCTCTTTAGCTCTTTGTTCCCAGGCAGCTCTTGCAGAATCGAATAAACCGAAACAGAACGTCTTTCTCGACGACCTGGAACCGACAAAGGCTTTTGTGACTTGAACATGGATGTTGGCGGTGCTAGTGAGAGAAATGGCAGTACGTCAGGGCGAAGTCGAAGCTGAGTTCTGCAAAGCGAGTACGACCGGCGTGATCGGGCTCAAGATACTGGATGTCGGCTTTGGTCTCGGTTAATCAGTAGTATCGGTAACAAGACTTGCCCTTGATTCTTATTCGTCGTTCTGCTCTTTCTCCATCTTTCTGAGTCGCCGTCGCATGGTGAGGATGTCTTCTATTTCTTTTGCAACCGCTATCGCGGTTTGACTTGATCATCTGTCAAGTTTTGGACTCTTTGCTCTGAGAATAACACAGAGCACCGGGTGTCGATTTCTTGGCTCGTCGATGTATCCAGCGCGACGGGATGCAATCTTTTGATCGTCAACGAGGGCGCATACGACGCCGCATGAGTTCGTGGGCATCCGCGTGCTCAGTGTTGGATCAGCTTTCCATATATTGGCCTCTTGCTCGTTTAGGATGTGTATGACGTCGGCGTAGCTCTTCAACTGCAGCAGCGTCTTAGATTCTGCATCCTTTCTCCGGCTCTTCAGAAGAATGTACCAGCATTGCGGTCGAGTTTCGCCGGTGCTTTTGAAGGTCTTCGCGACCGCTGCTCAATCCTCTTGTTGACCCCAAAGGCATTCTTGTCCTGATCGAATTCGCCGTTCTGTGGCTGGGGTCGCCTTGCCAGGCTCGTTCCCTGCGGTCTCCCGTTCGTTTCGTCTCTTGCAACACATTGAGCAGGCGGAGTCACTGCGCAGCTCCTCGCCAAAAGGCAAGTCATGCTTTCTCTCTAGCATCTCGCTGATATCACCTGCAGCCAGCGCGCATCCTGCTCGTTCAGCGCTAGAAAGGGAACTCACCAGACCTTCACCCAGGCGCCCCTCGCTCGTGTATTGGAAATGGCCAGTCGTGTACACATTCGAGCAACAGGGTTTGCAGGCAGATGTTGGCCAGGATCTGGAAGATGTGGAAGCGGGGCAATGCTCGTCCTTGATGTCGCAGAAGATGCGCAAGCGGCGGTAGGATTGGAAAGGTCGGTTCTGGGGTCGCACGTAAACACAGATTTCTGAGTAGAGATGGCGTGTGTTGGTGAAAGTCGCTGTGTAGTGGCGGCTGCAAGTCGACAAAGATGTCATCGTGTTTGCGAGGAAACCAAGTCGCGTTCGTGGAGAAGTTGTTGCTTTGGACTGAAGAAGTCAGTATCAAGCAGAAGATGTGGATGAAGTCATGGAGGAAACAGCAAAGAAGTCACCAAGTAAGCAGAAGTCGCGAAGATAAGAAGCTAAGATGGTAGCAAAACGTTGATCATGAGCTTGAGATAAGTTGTAGCATGTTCCTTCTTTCTCTGCTTCGCACAGTCAGCCACTTCCTCCTTCTCCTCAATACTCTCCTCTTCTTCCACTCCCTACCATCTCTCTCTCGCCGTCTTCCTGTCTACCATTTCTCACATCTGCCCACCATGAAGCTCATGAATCTAGGCAACGATGGGCTTGCGCTGAGCAAATCCGAACAACACCGCACTTGTTACCCATCAAGATCAAGTCTGGATCATTGATGTTGTCGACGATGCCTCTGAACTGCGAGTTGAATTTGATACTGCAACCATTACAGGACTTGTGGTCAAGAGCATACTCCTTCTTCCCAGCCAGTCGAGCCTTGAAGTCAAGGGCCAGTGTTCAGCAATACCAACGGGGCAAACTCTTGAAATTGATACTACAGTCGGGACCGTTGGGAGGGCCGAAACCACCCTGAGCTTGGTGCTGGATGTTGCTGGCAGGAACTAGGAAGTGTTAGCAGTAGAAAGAGAAAAGCAAAACTCGTAAGGGGCTTACCAGTGCGAGCATCGCTCAGTTGGGCCCGAAAGAAGCTGCTGTCGCTTGTATATGTATTGTCAACTGGTCCCGGGCCGACCACCTCTTCAATTGCCCGGACCAAGGACCAGTGACATGAGGTCACGGATCCCAGGCCAGACCACCTCTTCAATTGCCTGGACCTAGGACCTGCTCGTTCTGAACGTGGGCGTACTGGACATCTTGAGAAGGGATTTCGAGCTTGCATTCGCAGTAGCGCTTGATCTTGCCATGGACGTTGCTGAGCGTGAGCAGCCAGCGAATGAAATTCTTCTTGATCATCTGAACGACAGGCGAGCCAAGATACTGCAGCTTGATGTTGTGGTTTTGTTGGAAGTTGGCTTGTTGAGTAGGATGGAAAGAGAAATCAAAGTCGTGGGTGAAGCAGCCCAGCTTAGCGTTGGACTTCATCAACACGTTCGAGATGTACTGAGGCTGAGCCTTCTGAACGTGGGTGTTCAGGACACGTCGTATCGAATATTGTCGTTGTCAGAACTTCTCCATGGTGTTTGTGTGAGTCTGGGAACTCTGTCTCGACATCCTTGTCGAAAGAACCGGAGATGGAAGGTTGTTGGATGCGATCTCGCGCATGATGTGCACAGTGATGGTCTGGAGGATCTTCTTGTCGTAGGTGGCGGTACCATTGAAGTAGGCGCGCAGCCCAGGAAGGCAATGACAACAAGGCTACTCGACTGGTGGATGGGCATGAGGGGCAGACGAGGAACGATGAAAGCGTTCAACTGGATGTTGACCTCTCTGCCGAGCTTGCAAGCGGGCTGACCCGTGAGCGTCAGAACACATGTTAGCGCGGAGATCGATGTTTTTGACATTGTTGGAAACGCCTTCGATCAACTGAGGAGCGGGTCCGGTGGGGACGAGATCACGGTTGCCATCAACGCGAGCAGGTGACAAGCGAGCACTCGACCCAGTGGCCGAGGCAGCACCGCCAGACTGGCTCACACGCTGGGCGTTGCGCTTGCTGGAGCTGAGCATGTTCGATGAAGTCGATTGAGATGATTGACAAGTCGAGAAGGGGCGTATGAGGTTGAGTGTGGCCTATCCTGGCTGGGATGGGCATCCCATTCGCCGAGGCGCAAAGATGGTGTTGATGTCGTGCAGGCGGCGGTCCTCGATTGCGAGCTCTGACAATGAAGACGGCCTCTAGGCAGCGGGATGAATCATTCTTACTCGAGCCGCGAAGGAGGGTGATATTACTGAGCACCGCACTCCAACGAACAGTACCGTTTGCATAATAAACAATTTGCGTTTCAACACACGCCAAAGATAGCACCTCTGCCATTAGAAACACTGGTCTTCTTATCCCTCCTGCACCTTACGTGCCTCACCACCAGCACAACTCTTCTTCTTTGCCTTCTCCTGTCTCTTTCCAGCCTTCAAAGCAGTCTTTACCCACGGGACCTCCTTCATACAAGCTTCGAATAGCTGCGTCAAAGCATCTTCCTCCTCTTCCGTGTGCTCCTGCTTCTCAGCCTCGGGCTCAGGGTCATCGCGCCCATCGATTGTAGGCATCCAGTTGCCAGTAGAACTCTTGCGTGTCCCTGAGCAACCGCGCCAGAAAGGGATCTTGAGGCATGGTCCCGAGTCATCGAGGTGTTGGGTGGTGGGCTTGGGGACTTTGCGGATGGGGATACCTGGCGAGGGAGTTAGTCAAGGTTCAGCTGTGGTGACGAAGAGGGTATACTTACGCAGAAGATGAGAGACAAAGTGTCTCATGTAGACTTCTGACAGCAGACCGGGTATCCCCCTATCGTTATCGATACCGCCTTCAGTGGACACAATGCTGGCGATATTGATTGCTTGCTTCACCCTCACGCCTGCAGAATTGTTCATGACGATCCGCGAGACAGAGCCCAAACTGCCGATTCCATGCCACACTCCCGATGGTGGTGTTATGATGGTGCGTGAGGTGTCGTGCTGTGATGGGCAACGACTGATGCTGATGATGACCTGCAATTGTGTGTCGAGCGAGGCTGACTATCTATCGATGTCGTTTTCTCGGCACACGAACGAGTTCAAGTAGTAGCGACGGAAGAGTCTCAAGATGTTTGGTATGATTTGTGGACGAGTACGAGCCTTGGCAGGAGATGAAGACGACTCCGGACGACACGACTCGATCTTGATCTACGTAGTCTCCAACTCAGCGAGAAAGGGTCGCGAAAGAGTTCAAGAAATCCAGGATGCGGTAAAGGAAGAGCGCCTTCAGCTTCGAAAGAAAGAGACAGGGAGAAGAGACAGAGCCCAGGGTATAGTTGCAAGGATGATAGGTTCAGAGTGGAAGATCCTCACTGCAGGGCAAGAACATCATGTTCAACCTACTGGTTCAACGGTATAGTCTGAATCATTGTACCGTATGCGGACTTGATCAAAACTCAAGTCCGACTCTGACGAGAACAGCGTACGGACAGTGTTTCGCAGGGCATGACACCAACTATCATGCTAGTAGAAAGTCATAAACGTGAACTCTTCTTGGTCCGGAAAGCAAGAGAGACATGTTATCTGACAATCGACTCTCCTCTCAAAATCAAAGAGATCGCTGACAGGATATAGCTTCTACGGAAGGCTCAAGGCTTTGCTGGAGGCGTAGTCCGTCGAAGACAGGGTGGCTGGAATGGCAGCTTCGGAGGAATGTGAGTGCACACGGAACCGTCTTGAGCTGAGCACCGAGTTTCGAATAGCAAATCTGGATGCGACATTTGTTTCCATCATGATACCTCTGAATCAATACTTTCACAAGCGTCGCGATGCTGACTCTAAAAAGTTGTCACAATGTAGAAGAGGTTTAGGACATGTCGTTGAAGCACCCCGATGTTCTTCCTCGGGCGTATTCTGAGTCCCGAGGTGACAACGAGAGCACGAGTGTGAGCACAGACCAGGCCCATCAATGTTGGAGATTTTTGAGAAGTCGCGACCGACAGAATCGCAACTTCCAGTCTCGCATCGCGACTTCCTATCTTGACGTCTATACACACCCCCTAGCCCCTGAAAGCTTCTCCCATATCAGGCTACCGTAGATACCCACATCAGAATGGTACGCGAGTTATAGGGTCATCAACGCTCAGCTCCTAACATAGCACAGGCACCCACAAACGGCAANAAGCGCACGACGATGCGCGCCAAAGTCGCCGCAGCCTCGCGACCCGCAACCACGGCCCCCAACGTCACAACGTCCTCTTCAAATACAAAAGCCGGCAAGCGCGCTTTAAAACACGACACGCTCATCTCGCGCATCGAAAAGTCGCANAAGAAGCCCTTGAAACGCCGTCGTCCGGGGAANAAATTGAATACCGCTTTGGACTCGCTGGCAGACGCTTTGCCAGAGCTAGAGGAGAACAGTGATGATGAGTGGGAAGGCATTGATGAGGATGAGAAAACAGATGGCATGGATGGTGCACTGGGTGAACTGAGCAAGATGGTCAGAGTCAGAAAGGCAAAGCCGGCTGATGGAAAGATGAAGTTGAAGACGTTGAAATCACGACCGGGTGCCCTGAAGAGAAAGCAAAAGATGGAGGAGAGCGAGAAGGAAAGATTCGGAAAGAATCTGGCAAGCATGAGCGTGCCTGCTCAAGCTGCCCCTGACGCCAGTGGTTCGTCCAGCAGATGGGCTGCTCTTCGTGGCTTCATTGGCCAGACGCTGGAACAGAATCCTGGTTTCGCTAAGAAGGCTTGAAGAAGTGATGCACGATTGCCTCGCATCAGACCAATATATGCTTCCTGGAATAAGGGCATGCCTAGAGCACATCACGCCCAAACGTGCAGACATTCCTCGTCGTCATGCAAAGTCTGCCCCCAAGACGTCCTCGCGGGGTCAAGCTCAAGAAACCAGTAGCACAATCGAGGCATGGATCCGCGTTGGAGCTATATCCGTGCCGGACTCCGTTTCGACTCCCACAGGAATTGGCTTGCTGAATCTCGACTTCGCAAACCGCGCGTTGCAGAGGAATCATCAAACAGGACCTCATTACATTACAACAGCCTCATATAGGCGATGTTCTGCCTATAACGCTGTATACCACCAAACTCTTGCCCATGCGATTACATCTCGACTCCGCAAGCCTACAATGACAGACTTTAACAAAGACAAAGGCGATTTTAGCGATCAGCTTCTTTGTCTGATCCAGCTCGAGGTAAATACTCGAGTCGCGACGAGAGTGCTTTTGACTTCTTTGTCTTCTCCTTTCCGCTTTCGGTGGGTTATACTGACTGTCAACGATGTACTTTTGGTGTTCTGTCCAGTTGTTTGCAAGTACGGAACGACTACCCTTTTGAGCTCAGTACTCTACTGCTGACAAGATGGCAAGGCCACACCCTGATCCCATGGACATCGGCTCATCTATAAGCTTAGGCACACCTATGAACGTTGGCTCACCTATGGGTGTCGACACGGATATGACCCATGCTTCCACTGGTACTGCTCAGCCTCCAACCCAACCTGCAAGTCAGCTTCCACCTCAGCCATATCTTCCACGAGGCTACAGCGCTCCATTTCCTCCAGACGTCCCTGTGTTAGGCTTCGACGAGTACGATAATCAAACTGTAATGCAGCTATGGTCCGACGTGCGCGACAATTACACCACACGATTAAAAGCTGACAAGTCTGCGTTCGCGGTACGAGAAGTGAATCACGATGATCCAACCGGTATGGGTAAACGCTGGGAAGAAGATTGGCCGCAGATGTACCCATTGGGACCTCCGAGTGAACAGCCAGATTACCACCCAATACACGAAAAATATGGACTGAAGGTTTTGAATGCAGCTGGGTTCATCAACTCGGTACAACCCAAGGAGAACGCGACCAATGGACCAGCTGGAAGGCTCAACAAAGGATTGAGTAGCTTTTGGCGAAACCCCACAAAAGATCCTACGGAACATATGCATCCTATTTTCAGATATGACATGTGGCGAGGCATCAGTCAAGATGAGTATGCATTGATCAAGCCAGGTTTGCTGCTTGCATCGGCCATCTTGGACGACCCTACTACTTTGAATTACTTTTACGCTGTACAGCAGCCTGTAAATTCGATGCAGACAGTGTTTGGCCCTGGTCTGACTTGCAAGACCACGGATATCCCAGCCACTCTTACCGACGACGAACAATTCCACACCTACCAGGCAATCTGCAAGATGCGCGAATACACAAGCTTTAGTATCGCAGAGATGGAAAACTCGGAGTATGCCGCTTACGGCGTGACAAATCTGCAACTTGATCAATTCGGTTTTGCCATTCCTGCAGCAAGACCGNNTGAGTATCGATTCCATAAACCGCAAGCATGAATTAATCCAGCATACAGAAATACAAGAAAAAGCACCATCGTACTCGACGACCATTACCTCAAAGTGCTATCTGAAATCAAGACAAACATCGACAAGGGCACCGCCGAGATTATGAATCCATTCTGGCAACTGCAACGCATGGCGCGCATCCCCGCCCACAAACGCGAAAACATCGATACTATGTCTGTTCAACTGCGCACACACCTCATGCTCGCCTTTACCGTTCTCCACGAACTCGCCCACGCTTTCTGTAATGCCTACTTCGAGGACCTTGGCCCCTCCATTCAATCCCGCGAACCTTGGCTCCGTGGCACACGTTCAAATGAACAAGGCTGCTGTCTCGAAAACTTTGTACTTGGAGGTTTACCCCGCGCGATGGTCATTGCTATCCCACCCATCAGCCATCTATACGCCATGGCACAGTCGGTTGCCATGCCCTTTGGCGCCTGGTTCGAAGACCACTGGGACCAATGGTTTGACGCCACCACCTGGTCACACTCCACAATCATCCCTGTAAACGGCGCGCTAGAGTATACACAGTGTAGAAGGATGTATCCGATTTTGCAAGAGTGGTTCCAGAGGATGTTTGGGGATGATATGTGGGAGAGTGAGGTTCAGAGGTTTGGGCTTGAGGCCGTGAGGTTGCCCAAGTTGCCTTGGTGGCAGGTTATGTATTATAGAGGTGGGTCGAGGGGGCAGTGGCGTACGGGTGAGGAGAGGTGGAATAGGAATGAGTTCTTTGCGAAGACGCAGCATTGGGTCTGAGGTTGTGAGCGAGGAGTTTTAGATGGGAAGATAGCAAAACATGCAGCATATATTCGTCATACCGTTCACTTGACGCAGCTTTCTTGCTCGGTCTCTGCTCGACAAATAGCATGCCTTTTGGCATGCCAAAAACAAGTCATATACTTCCAAACCGATCCATTGAAGCTTTGTTCTGGCTGGTACTCGACACAAAGCTTTGTTTGACCTAACATGTACCCACTTTCTGTGCGGTCCCGCATCCGGCAGGCTTTGCACGTCAAAGAACATCACAGACTCTGCTCAAGCAGTACACGCGAGCCCACAACATGAAATTGTCGAACCTAGCTCAGCGATCAATAAGCACAGCAAGATGAACGACTTCGACGATATAGAAATGCCAGACGCGGGCGATGAGTCCGACAACGAGTCCATCACTTCAAGTGTCATCAGCATCACCACTCCACCAACCGCCGCGTCACGCATTCACACAGCCATGGATCCTCCCCGCTTACCTCCTTGGACAAACATCAACGGTACCGCCCACGAGACAGACTGGAAACAGCATTCCTGGCGCTACACAGCACGCAAAGATGCCCACGGTACTGGCATTGAAGTTCGCCCACTAGACATTGATGGGTTTGACGGTTATGAGCTTCCAGATTGGGATAACATGTTTTACTGGCCTGCGAAGTATCCTCTTGGTCCTCCGACGCAGGAGCAGAAATGGCATGGTTTNATTGGAAAATGGGGCTTTCCTGTGCTCGAAAAGGCTGGGTTTTTGCGATATGATGCGCCAGAAGAGGAGGAGTATATGGCACCAATCGGACGACTAGCACGAGCAAGNAACCCAGGTCAGGACGATGAAAAGCGCATCCATCCAGTTCTGAGAAGAGAGATGTGGAAGGATATCGATGACGAGGAGTATGGGCTACTGGAGCCGGCTTTGCTGTTGGCGAGTGCGTTGCTTGATGATCCGGCCACCCTTACCTTTTTGTACGCTGTTGCGGATGTCAAGGCTATGGCAGAATTTGAGGATGAGGTTCATGGTGTATGTAAGGTTGTGAGTGTACCTGCCACTTTGACCAATGCACAGCAGACTGCGGTCTACCAAAAGATTCTGGCCATGCGCAACTGGATGACTTGGACCTTTGCACCTCAACGGGACATGGTAGCAGACTGCGCTTTTGGATTGGCCGAATGGCGAGAAGATGCCAGTGGCGACAAAATGAGAGCGTCAGGCGAGTAAGTCAAGCCATCCCTCCTGCTGCAAATGAGTACTGAATACAGCCAGTGACTGTTACCAATCCAAGATCTTCCTCTGTCAGACCTTCCTCAATGTCCTCCAGAGATACGACGACGACTTTTCCAATGGTACCTCGAACCACAAAGACTATCTCGAAGTATGGCTCGACAAGACCAATGTACCCGCCTCTCGTCGTCCCAAGAAGACGGATTCCACCTCCGCCTACGACCGCACAAATTTCTTCCTCGCCGACACCATCGTGCACGAGTTCTGTCACGCTTTCAATGGCGCCTACTTCCCTTTACCCAACGACACGATTCCCTCGGAACCATGGATCCAAGGAGACAGGTCTAATGAGTTGGGTTCCGCTTTCTGTGTTTATTTACTCGGTGGAGATCCCTACGCTATGATCCGCTACAGTGACTCGAGGCTGCAAGAGCATCGGCAGGCCTGTTGTGTACCCTTTGGCTTATACTCTTCGGAAGCAATGGGACTTATGGCGGGACAAAGGTGCAGATCAACCAGAGAGGACAACGACGGGAGATAAGAATCAAGCGTTTAGGACTGAGCAAGTGTGCTATCCGGTGCCGCAGAAGTGGGTGTGGAATATGGGTACGCAAGAGACTTGGATGCATCAGGTGCCTAGGTTTGGTATGGCGGCTTTGAGGTTGCCGAAGTTGGAGGATTGGACGATTATGACGAGCAAGAGAAGTTGATATACTGCTGCTTCTCTGGATGTTCTTGAGAATGTTACAAGTCTCTGCATTTCTATAGTTGCCTTTTTCTATATCGTTGCGAATCGATGTAGAAACCTTTGTGGCCTGTGCATTCAAGTTCCAGCGTACACATGTCTCGTCATAGATGACTATTGATATGCACAAAGCTCTTCAAGATCTATGGATGTCCATTGAAAGGGTGAAAGTCACACTTACGGCCAGTCTGTTCACCTAACAAACTCTAGTCGCCCTAGCTACATCCGTCACCGCGTCTCGCGTCAACACAACAGACCGTGCATCTTTCCAACCCTATCACCACTACCACTCACGCAACAAGAAGACATCACTTTCCCCTCTCTGGTCGCCAACCGCTCTTCATCATCAACAATGGCCGCCTTCCATCCCACCATCGGTGCTCTCCGTCTCCCTGCCGCNTGCCCCTCCCCCGTCCAGGCCATCGACCTGGATCTGCTGCCCTCGGACGGCGATGCGGCGTTCCGCCACCACAACGACCCTCTCTTCGCGGTCATCGACCCCGACACGGTCGCCACCGACTTTCGCGCGGCCATTAGCCGCCAGGCTGACCTTCAAGTCCTCTTCGGTGAGTAGTTCTATCCAGCTTTGTTGCTTTTAGGGGTCTGTGACTGAATTTCTTACNNAGGAGGCATCTCCTTCGCCATCCGCGATCTCCCTGCCGGCTACCAAGCAGAACACCGCGTCTACGCCGCGCGCAGGGAGCTGCGCATCTACGGCCACCCCAGCAGCCAGTACTTCAAGAGCTGGGCCACTTGGGGTGTACATCTCACCTCGCTGCTCAAGGAAGACTTGCAGCACTGTGCGTGTGTGCTGTGTGCTGTGTGGCGCCACAGAGCACCCGCCAATGCTGCCGTCAATGTCGGTCTGCCTTTGGTGCCCGGTGGTGCTGTGGGTGCTGCACTTGCTGCTACGGTTGCTAGAGAGGTGCAGAGGGCTAGAGAGCAAGTTGCTCAGGAGGAGTGCGTGGGGTTCTTGGCGAGAGCTGCTGAGGTTGGAGATTTGGCCGAGTGGCAGAGGAGAGTTGTTCATGAGGCTTTGGAGAAGATTGTTGGTGGAGATGGTGTTTGTCGCTGAAGATACCCCTTTTGATACCCCGTCTTGTATTATAGTGTAAAAATAACCATCTGTTTCCTTTCTCGATACTTGGTCTATCTGGTTCATACTCTTGCACAATGATTACATCATAAGAGTACTGTCCAACGAGACTGCTGTTTCTTTCAAGCACATCAACAAGTCTCACTGGACATCTTCGATGTCGAGACGACTTTTGCATTCTCATGACCATCTTGTCGTAACGGTTGTGCCTCTGGAGGAGCATCGTCTGTATATCTCAGACCACTGCAGTCACGATACGCTCGGGCGGCTCTAGCTTAAACCTCATGCTTGTCTCGATATTTTCGAAATGCAACGAGTCTTGCATAGTTGGGCCGTACCCATCGATAACTTGTTGAAGAACGACTTCTATGAACATACGGGTGGAACAGTGGTCTACCTGCGATTTCATGAGTGTCTCATCAGTAGAAGCTTGGGCTTGAAGAGATTGTACTTTGATACCTGTTCTAGATGTTCCAGCTTTCTTCAATCATCAAGAGCTTTACTCTGGATACATAGAGGAAGACACTATGCTGTGCAATCCAGAATTGATATGCAGATCCATTGCGAGTTTTTATCTCGTCTTGATGGTTGCTTTCATTGCCACCTTGACTCGTTTGCAGATCGTTGCTTCCACTCGCGTAGCTCCAAGCTCCTGTCTCATAATGTCTAGCTCTATGCAGACATATCAGGACTTTCCAGCCATTGCGTGGAGATCTCTTTCAGACCGTCATTGCCTCTTGCACCGTGGATTTCCTTTGCTCGTCTGGCGATCACGGTAGTATCTGTGCTATTTTTAGCCCCAGAGCAGAACTGATTCATACCAGTTCCCAATGAGATCAAAGCTAACTACACCTTTCGATGGTCAACTTTGTGTTTTCCAATAACATTATGACTTTTGATAGTATAGCAAGGCACTTGTTGCTACTTAGGGAGTCAAATGAATAAACATTTCTCATCAGAGACTCGAACACCGTCCAAGGACTATGCCAATGCAGAGTCGGTTCGAGATTCAGGTTATATTTTTGAAGGCTGCTCAGATGCCTGCTCTCACAATGACCAGAACAGATTCTGCACCTCGATAGAGGTGTTTTCAAGGTTAATTTCGCCCTCTCCTGCAAGGGCACAGAGCAACATTTCGATCATAAAAAGTCACAGTTGAGTTAAGAAGCGGAGATATGGCCAAAGAGAGGTGAGAGTATACCACCTCTCCGTGGGGACAATCCTGTTCCTCAAGGCTATCGTGCAATCCCAATGTCATAAACTTACTATGATATGTTTCCAGAGTTACTACACTCCGTCGAACACCTGCTTTCGTTCGTTTGCTCAACCTGCAAATACGAGTCATGCCCTCGAGGGCGCCACTCTCCGTCGACGCGCCCCCGTTCACACGACAACACCTCCACCCCACCACCAACAGCAACCTTCTCTCAACCACACAACAACATCAACACAAGATTCTTGTCTACAAGCATAACACATGGACATCAAGACTTTCCTCACTGTCGAAACCTTCATCATGTTCTTCTTCCTCGCCCCCTTCTACATCGTCTTCTCCTTCATGATTGTGTAAGATCTTTGGCTATCCTTCCCTCTGACCTCTACTGACGCGTATACAGCGCCAACCGCCACGCCCGCAACGAGCGCCGCCTCACCCGCGAGCTCCACATGATGGCCACCGAGGAGGAGGCCCGCCAGTACACCAGACGTCGCCGCGAGGAGAAGGAGCGCGAGGAGATGCGCGCTCAGGAGCAGTCCCTCCTGCAGGAGGCTGCCCGCCGCGCCGCCCAGGTCAATCACGACAGCGACGATGACGAGGGTGGTCTTCACATCTATCACAAGCACACCCGTGTGGCCCCTACGCCCCTCCCAACTCCCCTGAGTCGGGCCGCAAGCACAACTGAGTGTTCAGCGAATGCCATCACATTCACCTCGGCTAGCTATCACAGGATCATGCTGCCATCGAGCTAGTTTTTCGGGCTTTCAAAGTCACAGAACAGCCATCAGATGTCTTCAGATCGTCTGCAATCAAAGCCTTTTCCCCCAATGTGATCATGCAAATTGTGGATACTTCTTGTTTCTACGTGAGCTTCGTCAAATTTTGCGCGCGTGGTTCTTCTTTGTCGGCTCCAGAACGTCTGTTTTCGACGCTGGCAATGCTTCTTTGTCCATTGTGTCTCGACAAAGCGTTTCTGTTGGCCTTTTGTGCATCTTCAGTATGATACCTCTGCTGCTGCCACTAACGCTTTACGTCGATTTATGAGAGATGTTCTTCATTCTTTTGGTATCATCTAGTCATATTGTGCTGGCGGTCGATCCTCAATTAAGTACTAAGGAACAAAATCGGACTGGTTTCATGTTTGAGAAATATCCCATTCTGTGCAAGACAATAGTGTGTGAAGAATTTCGTGTACATATCTTGACCATATTCTGTGTTTGACCATGTATTCTGGCTTCTGAGGATTGGAATATGACTGTCGGAATGCCAGCTCATCAATCATCACCGTATGACTTATCAATTGTTATATTTGCTTCACCCGTATACCTTACTCACATGAGTCTAATAAAGAGAGAGTTTGAACCTAGAGAACTGCTCAGAGCATGACATAGGCAGTAAGCGATCGTATTAGATCTATCTCTAGCTATGGCAACCAATATTGATGTTGCTTCCCTTGATTGTAGCCGAATATACACCTTTTCTGTTTCTCTATCCCAATTTGGTTCGCTCTGTCAAACTCCCGCTCGTACAAATTTCCTTTGTTGGTTCGTGGCTAAAAGCACTCTCTTTCATCTTTAGGTCATCGCGCTTTATCCATTGTGCTCGGACAAAGCGCCTCCAGTATCCTCTTGTCCGTCTTCTTTATACTGCCCTCGCCGTGGCGGTGTATAAAGCAGGGGCAGGTGACCCCATTAGCAGGTCAGTAAACATCCAAAACGACATCAAAATCAAACTCTCTCAGCAAAACCATCTAGATATATACAAAATCAACAAGATGAGCACTACTTTCGACATGGGCGAATGCCCCATCTGTCTCCAGGGAACTATGCTTCTGGTCCTTCCGTGTGGACACGCTGCCTATTGTCGAGACTGCCACGCTAAAGCTATCAGGAACTTGCAAGAGGGTGAGCCTCATCCATCTTGCCCAAACTGCTCACGTATCGTCCCTTTCGAAGCTTTCCAATCTGTGCTTGACCCCGAATTCTACACCGTCATGTACAATAGAATGCTCGAGTGGGATACTCCGGCAACCGAGCGTCTGTTTTGCGCCAATACTCACTGTCTGAATTTCATTCCTCCCTCAGCTCCCACATCCTCGAGAGGTCGTCAATGTTTGTCTTGCAACAACACCACTTGCTTCGCTTGCAAACAGGACGCCCATAATGGTGCGTGTGCTGAAGACGAGGGCCTAAAGGAGGCCATTAAGGTTAGTCAGGCTGATGGTGGAATGCCATGCCCACGCTGTGGAACTGTTATCATGCGTAATGGTGGTTGTCAACACATCTCGGGAAATCATTACGGCTGCACCCACGAGTTTTGTATCTTGTGTGGTTCAGACTGGAAAGACTGTTTAGGGTCCTGTCCAGAATCTGCTGCTGATGCGGACAGAGTGCAGGCCGAGCGCGACGACGAGAGTGATAGCGAGGACGATGATGTGGACTGGGAGGCAATTCAAAGAGCTCAGCAGCAAGCAGAGCTTGATGAGGAAAGACTTGCTGGTCAATCACTCGCTGCTGAGTACTCAGGTCGAGACATGCTTTTGTACGAGGAGCTAATTGCTCATCTACATATCATGGTCATTGTCCACGCTGAATACCTTGCCAGAGGCCCACTCGTTCGCACACATATAACTGATATTGCCCATCTTGTACGACCTGCAGATACGTATGGCTCGAGGAGGGGTTCGCTTCGAAGACGCCGTCGAGTACAATGAATTTGCGTGGCACGTTGTCACAGTTCGCAATATGGAGGCGCAAGCCTCACATGTCCCTGGTGATGATATGTATAATAGGAACCGTAGGTTCATTGAGGAATTATTGCTGTCTCTTCGCCCAATCCGATCTGAAAGATTCATCGCTGCTGAACAGGAGGCACTTGAACTTCTCACCTTGTACCACGACCAGAACTCTAGAGATTCTCGTCGCTTCTACGAGACAGTCCTGCTGTCTTTTCTGGAGTGATTTGACACATTGTAATCCAGGAGATACCGCTGGCGGTATGACTTTGTATGTATCAGAATACCAAAAGGGACAAGTCCCACGTCACCTAAGCTTCTTCTTGCGAATATTGTGAGAGTGCCATGCCGTGTCTTGTGTAGATGAACAAGAGAATGGATTGCGAGCACGTGTAAGTGGCCAATGACACCACGTCTAGCACCCGCGCAGAAAGAATGACTGGGCAATCAAATTTCATTAGTATCGCTGTTATAGCCACGCAATTCATACCGTCTATTACCAACTCTCCGAAACAACCGAGTGCGGCTGGTTGAAGTTCTGATGTTCCCTATGGTCATGGGCTGTCCCTGCAATGCCTTTCTCGTAGGCCATGAACTTTGAGCAGAAGTGCTCAGGGGCTTATCCCTAACCATGCGTCAGAGAACCAGTATGCATCCCTTGATCATAGTCAAATAACTTTTTCCATACCTCGTAATCAGTTGCTTTCGCTTTGTCTGCTTGTTACCAGGGCAGAAGATCTCTTTGTTGGTCCGTGGTCCAGAACCACATTGGTGGCCGCTTTGTTGTCTCGACGCCGGCCTTTCTCCCAAACCATACCCGCCCCTGCCGATTATTCGATCAACATACCATTCGACTGATTCGAAAATCTACGTCCACACGCATTACTCTTGGTTACGCCTGTTTCGACTTTGATCGGCGCAGAGTCTCGGCCTATCGATTTTACAGCCGCACGCGCAAAACAACACAATGCCGCCAGACAAAGACTTGAACACGATCCTCGGTCTCTCCTCGACAGCTACCGCGGACGAGATCAGAAAAGCATATCACAAAGCATCTCGCGTGCATCATCCGGACAAATCTAGAAGCAAGTCCACTCCAATGATGCAGGAGGTCAACAACGCCTGGGAAGTACTATCTGACACCCACTCGCGCGCCCAATACGACGCGAAGATCAAAGCTCACGATAGCTGCCAAAACTACTGCGCATCCTGCACTGGAGAAACCAGAGGCAACTGTCCTCACCAGTTCAACTTCAAACCTGCGCACTCATATCCACCCCCTCCGTCTGCCCCTCGATCGCCATCGCCTCCACCTCCGCCACCAGTGTGCAAACATTGCGGAAATGTCAAGGGAGAGAATGCTCGCAAGTCAAAGAGGATCAGCGAGCTCGAGACGGACATCCACAAACTCAAGGATCACATCAACTCTCTTAAGACAAACTTTCGTGAGAGAGACCGTATCGCCATGAACAACGAGAAGATTCTCAAGCAGCAGTTGCGTGATTTGCAGGGCCGACTGTCCAAGCTAGCCGCTCAAAAGAACGACCTGGAAGAGAAACGCCCTAAAGACTCGATCGGACACCCTGCAGAAGCTACCAATGAGAAACTCGCCAAGGTCCAGAATGAACTTGCCCAGGTTGAAGCGAAGAATGTCACTCAATCATCGACTATCCAACGCCTCAACGACGAACTCAAAGCCTTGAAAGCAGCAGGACAGCCAGAATCTTCGCAATCAGATAGCAAGATGAAAGACGAGCTGGTGCTCAAGGACAGGAAGATCACAGAACTCGAGAAGTCAAACAAGGTTTTGAGAGGCGCGAACACTCAGGAAAAGGACAAGCTATCCAAAGCTCAGAAGGCTCTCAAAACTGCACTCGACAACGAGACAGCAACCAGAAAGGAGAATGAGAGACTGGCTGCTGAGCTCGAGACAGCTCGACTCAAGCTCGAACAATAAACCCTCCTCGGAGACAGAGATTCCCAGGCTGAGAAGGATCTTGCTACAGCTGTAGACGCTCAGAGTGTCGCAACTGCCAACAACGCCATTATTGAGCAGCGCAACAAGGATCTAGTAGCCCAGCTTGCTAAACTGCAGCAAGACCTGCGCAATCAGAACCAGGCTCTCGCAGACGAAGAGACCAAGCATCAAGTGGATCTCGCTGCCGCCCTCGAGGCTCTCAGAACCGCAACAGACCACGATACTGCCTGTCAAAACGCTGCGCGGATCTGGATGCTGAGCTAGCCAGAATCAGACTCGACCTCGAAGCTCAACAGCAAGCCCCTGCGGACAGAGACGCCGAAACTCAAGTCGAACCATCTCCAGCTCAGGAGGCAAAAGAAGCGGCGAGCAACGACGAAACACAAGAGCAAATCAGAGACCTGTTCACTCAGTTTGCAGACGCCCAAGCCCAGAATGCTGCCGCCCAGTCTTCAGCCAATTCAATGCAAAAGCGCATCACACTTCCCGAAGCACAACTCGCAGCACCACATCATTATGGTAGATGCCAGCAGTGTGGGACTATGGATGCTGACTCTCATGATTCCCACCGTTGCCAAGCTGCGAGCCCTGTCGATGCAACAGAGCCGCCCTGCAAGACATGCAGATACGAAGTCACACTTTGCAAAGGACTTCAAGAGGCCAAGCGCAAGCGGGATATACTCCTCAACGAGCGACGAGAGGCGGCGGCTGTAGGAGACTTCGAAACTGCTTACGACCTCATGTACGAAGTCATACCCGAACTGGATGAACACATCAAGCAAGTTGAGAACAGGGGCGCTCAGAGTGACATCCTTCCTGCTGAGCAGCCTGAGGTTACGCAGGCCGGTATCCCACCTGGCAATGGGCAGCACAAGCAAGCCACTACAGATCATTCCGATCAAGTAGCTCCTCAGGACGACACCAGTGGGTCTCAGAACAAGCTCGTCGATCTCACAACCGATCAGCAACCTGGTGGCTCACAGCACGACAATCCGTCGGTCGTTGGTGGTTGTTCCATGTCAACAGCCACAAGCCCCGATCCTGCCTCAACATCAACTAGAGGCAAGCAGCCCGACACGCCCATCAGTCTACTCAAGGCGCAGCTCCACTACGCCAACGCAACACAAAAAGCAGCCATCGACGAGACCCGACAGCTCCAAGGAGAGACTCGTGAGCTCAAGGCCGGACTTGCACGCTACAGAAAGTTCGAGTTCGACGTCTATCGTGAGCTTGCCAACGCCAACGAGACCTACTCCGCCCTGCAACGTGAACTCTCCAAGATGAAGAAGCAACTCGACCAATGCGAGCAAGAACATGCAGACACAATCGACGGGACGACCGACAGTCTCGGAAAGATCGGCAGATCGAAGGAAACCCACGAGCGCAGTCAGACAGGACCCAGAAAATCACCCCCAGCACAAAAGATCGAGAAGCCCGGCGAATCACCCCTCAAGTTCTCTGCGAGAAGGAACCGCCGTCTCCGTGACATAATCAAGGAGAAAGACCAGGGGCTCGCAAACCTCATAATCAACACAGATCAGGAGATCTCCGTTATCAAGATCAGCTGCGGTAACAAATGGGCCAAGGCACTGGACGATGTCTGCGCCAAAGAATCAGAAATCAGGCGCTTGGAGATGCAGATGCACGTTCCCAGACCGAGAAGCGGCAGCGATGCTTTGGTATGTGCTACAGAGCCCCTTCCCTTCAGTGAACACGAACAACGTGTCAAGGCCCTTTTGAGCGACAAGGACGAACAAAGCAAGGCCCTCGAGATCAAAGCTGGTCTTCTTCGCTTTGACGCCAGTGCAAAGGATCAACAGATCACCGCCCTGAGCACGCAGAAGAAGGACTTGGAAGACTTGAAGACCAGAGCCGCAAAGGTGCGCTTTGAGCTTGACATGATTCGCCAGAAGCACATTGGTAGCAAGAACACGGAAAGAAGAATCTCGACTTGAGCTTGGGATATTGAGAGATGGAATTGGTATTGCTTTTGGTTCATAGTTCTTATATCATGATTTTCCAACACTCCTGAGGAGCAGTTTATGTGATTGGTTAGGAATGCACAATTCTGTTCAAGGAACGGTCGTGTCCAATGAAGACCTGCTTACTGTAAAGGTTAGCACTGGTACATCAGCGGCTCTCAGTGGACAACTTACTGGGAGCAAAAGTGCGCTGCAACTTGATAGCTAGTCGCTCCTTTGACCGTCTTCCCGGGAGCTCAAAGTTTCTAGAGCGCACAAAGTCAGGGCTGTTCGAGAGTCGATAGCATACTGCAACACGTACTTTGGTCACGATGGCCTCCAGAAGCATCATCAGATACATAACCAGGAGGACGTCAAGCACGACGAGTCCGAAGTAACGAACGTCTCGCCGAGCAATTTGCTCGTCGTCGTCAAAGCCAAAGGAGTACAGCAGCAACACCAGGGACCCGTACATGATGAGTCCGGCGAGAAGGATGAAGAAGAGGTCAACGAGCGCAGCGATGATGAGCAGCATGATGTTGTTGATGATAGGAATTATATTTTCTTCCTGTGTGCGTGTTTCGGGGTTGTGCACAGAGACCGAAGCGTAGTGAGCAAGGTTGTGTTGATTGGCTCGAGACTGGTCGTGCCGAAAAGATGTTTGGCTCACATCCTTACCAGCAACATGGAAAGAAATAACTTAGTAGTAGTTTCACCAACATGAAGGAATCGAAAGCTTGTATGGTCACGTTACCATGGAACAGAAGCAGGAACTCTTTGTATACCATCACGTCCCAAAGCATCACTCAAGTCTTGAATTTGCGCCCTGTACCCTATTATCTTCACGAACCTCCTTTGACCTTGACCTGTTCCCCGTTTTGACCCTACTTGTCTCTATAACAAGTTCTGCGGACCCACCATCTTCTGGTACCCACTGATAATGACATCTTCCTCGTCAAGTTGCAAGGTGTGTTACCCCCTAGGCATCTTCATCTTCCTCGCCTTCCGAACCCATCGTCAAACCGTCAAACCATGACTCGGCTCTCGAGATCGTCTAGCACCTGTCAGTTGTCTTCTTAAACCCGTGCCATGGAACTTCACTTGCAGTTATATCACTGTTGGGCCTTTGTGTCCAGACCTCGTGGTCACGCGGAAGATCGAGACACTTCTGAAGATCCATCACCAGTTCTGATGAGATGGCTTGGTATAGCTTCGTGACCTCTCTGCGCTGACCGTGAGTCAGTTCGAGCCATGTGTACTCGCTCTCTAGCGCGAGCCTGAGCCGAGCACGATTCTGGAGTCCCCAGGCCAGAGTTTCATCCTCGTTGAGGGGAACTTCAAGGCCGGGTCTAAGTCTAGAAGGCTGTTCTGGAGCGCTGGAGAGACCAGTGGCTGCGGCCACAGAGGGGCTGGCGACAGAGGTATGGTCGGGAGTAGATTCTGTAAAAACATCATCATTAGATGAGGTACTGTGGTAGTTCAGGGACTCCTGGCTTACCATCACGGTTGCGCTGAGGAGCGCGGCGAGAAGGACCAGCCTGAGTAACCTGAGGAGGACTCGATTGAGTACGAGAGGCAGCGGCGATATCCTTGGCCATCTGCCTGGCGACAGGACGAGCTGCGCTGGTGCTGCTCTTCACAGCTGCTGTCTTCTTGATTTCGAGTGCATTGGCATATACGTTCTGCTTGGTGAGGGCAGCGGCCTTGGAAGGCGTGCGTTCAGTGAAAGGGCGAGAAGTAGCTGGCTTAGCAGGGTTTGGCTTGCTACTGTTCTTTCTGGTCACGCTTCTGGTGTTTGGACGCTGGGTGGCGGTCTTGCTCTGATCCGTAACATCATGAATGTCCAGACTACGAGTAACATGATGGGAAGTAGTCTGGTTGGTGTCAGCAAGGTTTGGATCTACACGTCCAGGCACAGCTTTATGTACGGCTTTTGGCTTTTGGGAGGAGCCATGCTCGGCTTTGTGCTCTTGATCATCCTCTTCTCAATGTCGATTTGCTTCTTTGAACCGGCGGGAGGTTTTCTGGTCATGTCCTTGGGCTTGGTGTTGGTAGGAACTGATGCCATGCTCTCGGTAGCACTGCGCGTTGAGCCGCGAGCTTTCATCGCCCTCGCCCTGGTTGTGACTGTCATGCTGAGTGGTTCAATACCCTCTCTTACGGCCCTCTGATGTGAAGTTTGTGGACCACAGTGTGTGTCGCCAGAATTAGAATGTTTTGTTGTGGTTGTTACTCCGGACTCATGGGAATTTAGCTCGCGCGGATAGTTCGTCATCAGCGCGTACTAACCACGCACGACCATCGAGGACTAGCCCATCTTGGCAGTTTTCTGAAGGACTTTCGTCTAGATGGCAAGGACACTTTTGATATGCTTAGAAAATATTCAGCTTTCGATCCATTCACTCCAGCCTCCGACAACATCCCAACTCTGCCAGTAATTTGGTGGCAGTTGATGTTGATTCTGTCACTCTGGGTTCCCTCGACCACCGGTAACAGCTTGCCAACTAAGGAGGTTAACCAGTGATTATCCTGCTGACCCTCTCCTCATCTATGCTGCTTGTCCCGAGTGCCAACACTCTTTGTCAGAAGTGGACATCGGCTGTTCCCATTCACCTACACCAAAAGCCCTCCAGAAGAGCTCAATACCCAAGACTGACCTCCGCTCTGTATTTTCCGAAGGACTTACATGACACATCCAACAGATGCCGCCGGCATCATGCATTGCTCCTATGAGAAAATTTCTCGATGATACTTTCCAGGCTCTGGCTCTCCGCGTTGAAACACGAACCTCCTGGCAGCAACAGCTGAACGGAGAAAAGATCTCTTTCCTTTCCACAACCATGTCCGGTCTCACAGCTTGACGATACAATCAAGTCTTCCGTCGAGGCTGCTCGCCTCCGCGAGTCCCAACCTCTCATCTTCACCAGCAACTATGACAGTCACAGCCGACCTGCTGCGACTATCGATCTGGTGTCACTCCTCTGCCGACGAAATCGGCCAGATAGAAAGAATCAGGCTTGCTCACAAGGCTTTCGCAAGTTCTTGAGCACCAAATTCGGCCCCGCTAAAGTCGTTCTCGATTGTCGCCTCCAAGGTTCTGATGTCCGCGTCAACCAGCGATATTATATACTTGAAGCTCACGGGCTTTCTTCATCTTCGACTTGCATCCTCCCTGCTCTGGCTAAGAATCACCCAGTGCTTGTTCTTCTTCTACTTCTACATGAGTTTCATGCCTTAAACCTTCTTTCGCTGTTATCGAAGGAGCATGAGTCTCTCGTCCTCCTGCCTCATTGTTGCATTCATGTTCGAGTGCCTGAACACCGTACTCTTTCTTGCGAAGAAGGCGAAGCCTCAAAACCCCGATGCACTATGTACGTTTTCGTGAGCACGAACTCTCGGCTCTCATCACCGCACTATTGAGTCTAGAAAACTCGCAAAGATAATCCTTACTGCGTACAGACCATTTGGGACGGGTTTGAGAAACCCAAGATGTTCAGGAAGTGCCACCGCTTCTCCGTACTGCCTTACAGGCCGCCCTTGGTTCCAATCTCGACGACCTCGTACAGAACCTTCGTGGCCTCGTTGTCGTCTATCGTCCCTACCAAGCCCGGCGATATGTTCTCGGCTATGTGCTTGAGGCTTTGCTTGAGCCTGAGAGGAAATGTGGCGATATGAAAAACCTGCTATGTACTTCTACTATATCACTCCAGAGAGCTGACTAACAGGTCTTCGCGTTTTGGACTCGAGCTAGCACCAATGTGATCCCTGAGAAGAATTGGTGATGAAGCAAAAATTCGAGCACAAGGATGATCTCCCTGTTCGACGAGTGGCTTCGGGTTGCCCAGGTTGGCGATTTGCCATCTGAAGCAGACATCTCTTAGACACGCTGCTCGATCTTGCTCTGTACACTTTTGTCATCATATTCGTGTTACACCGGAAATGCTTCAACAACATCCGATATGGTCTAGTGGCTAGGATTTCTCGCTCTCAAACCGTTTGTATCACACAACAACTAGGTCCGAGGAGGCCGGGGTTCAATTCCCCGTGTCGGAAATCATCTTTTGCATCTTTTGCAAAGAACAAACCTTTATGCATAGCAAAGAAAAAGTTTTGGGTGGAAAGTGGTTGGTGCTGCGGGGCTTTTTCGGCGGAGCGGAGAGTTTTGTGGTTTGCTGACTGCATTTCTTGGCGTGGGTTGTCAAACAGCAGATGGCAGACACTATACCATCGAAGAAGACAAGATCGATGGAGGCTCATTCACAGTCTCTTCTTCCGTTATTCTTGTGTCCCAATCTGTTAATAATTTTCCAGCAGCAAGCACGAGCTCAGCACTTCGTAGAAAGACACTCCCAAACCAGTCTTGCAAGACGAGGTATACGAAATACAATTTTCATGTGGCTTGAAAAATGAGACGAAACCTTTCGGTGTTGCCGTTGTAGTGAGTATCTTTTCCATTTCCACCACAAAATTCGTTTCCTGGCCGACTTTCTAGTTCATTTTCTCGATTGCAAAAGCTGTCTGAAGGATACAGAATGTGTAGAGCTGTAGTTGAGACGTTCTTGGCTCAGTTTTCGAAGGTCAATATGGAGAAAACGACCAAATCTGTACTGGTTTTCTAGGCCATGATCGAATGTGGTGGTGACTTGGCCAAAATTGATATGCAACGCCGCGAAGCCTCGAATTCAACGCCACACCTTCCGCGAATTTTTCCAAAAGTTCTCCACCCCCAAACCCGTACCACCTACACTTCCGAGGCATGCAAAAGGGATGCTAGGGTAGCAAAAGCAATGATTCCGCCCGGGTTCGAACCGGGGACCGCCTGTGTGTTAGACAGAAGTGATAACCAACTACACCACAGAACCAACTTGATGGAAGCAACGTTGGCAAACAAAGATATAATTATACGTTGCACAAAGAAAATGCCAGCGAGAAGAGATGTGGCCATTCTCTCTACTCCGCTCCACGATGTATAAAAAGAGCTGACCAGTACACCGAGCATAGCTTGATCAATGGCTAGATTGTTTTCGGTGCGAAATGCAAGGCAACGGACATTGACAGAGTGTATGATATGAGTATTGGTTTGATGGATATATACAGCACGTTCGAATGAAAGGTTACTCGTGTATGTAATTCTTCTTCGACAAACATCCTCCGTTCTGATTAGTTTCGTCGTTCTCGCGCTCACTATCTCCGTTGACAGGCTTCTCAATTATATGTGGCACAACTCTGGGAATTGGCCCGTGATCTTAAGGAACAGACAGTTGCTACAGATGTTGTCAGCAGATGTCGCTCAAAACAAGGATGATATGAAGAGAGCGTGAAAAGGGTGAATTGTCAGTGTTGCGACAAGCACATTGTTTTGACATCGTGTAGCGGGGTCTTAAGCCGCCTCAGAAACACGGACCAATTTTGTTACATCATGCAAAGAAAGGTGGAAAGCGAGTGGTGGAAGGAGATTTTGTATACGTACCAATAAGAATGCGCATTGCTTGCAGAGGCCAGTCAAGCTCATTATCGACCAAGTCTGCCAGGTCTTCCATACAGCTCTCGGCGCTGTCTCACGGGCGGGATTAGTGAACTTGGGAGTGGTGCTGCTGCGGAGGGAGAGGGTTGCGGAGAAGTTATCGCCTCAGGGGCATGCGAAGCCGACGTTACTGCTTCCTGTTGATTGATCAGTGGTTGTTGCTTGTAAGCTGTTGCATGGTAAACCATACCTGGTTTGCGCCCTCTGTTGCATCTGCGGCAGATTCAAGGCCCATATTCGCTATACTGGTGTGCATTGATTGTTCCATCAATTGCGCCATTCGTTCCTTGAATTCTTGTTCGCCCCGCGTGTACTGGTCAATGTGGTTCTGAACATCTCGTTCGTGCCTTCTCAGGGCCTGTTCTCGATGCGCCAAAATGGCTTCTCGTTTCTTCAAATCAAGCTCGCGAAGCTCCAGTGACATTTGTTGGGCTTTCATGGTTTTTTTCGCGATCGTCAAGTTTTTTCTTTGGATTCTTGCTGTTGTCGCAAGAGCTTGGTCAACAGCTCCGACTGCTTCTTGAAAATTTCCTGGCTGTTTTCGAGTTTCTTGGTTTGTTGTTCGACAAATTCCTGTCGCTCGTCGAGTTCCTTATTTTTGCGTGTAATATCTGCCTTTGAGTCGTTGGCAAGTCCGAGCATTTCGTCCATCTTGCTCATTCTGATGTCGATGGCGGCATGTGTTTCACCCAGTGCCTTCTCTTTGACTTGAACTTGCAGATAGAGCCTCGAGACATCATCCATCCTTTCGGAAACTTCTCTTTCTGGGTGATGAGTACTTCCTTTTCGTGTTCGATGAATTCGCACACTTCTTTGAGTTCGACCGCCCTCGCCTCGAGAACTTTCATTTGAGAACAGATGCAACCTTCATGTTGCGATCCCTTTTCCTTGACATACTGATCGAAAAGTTCATCCATCCTGGTACTGGTTGCGAGTTTGACCCATTCCTCGAGTCTGGATATCGTGGCCAGGTCTTCTGCGACTCGTGCTGCGCAATCTTCGCGATTGCATTGGCCGTGCGAAAGTCCAGCTTGATCGACCTGTTCGGGAGTTGAAGAGCCATCAGAACTAGTTGACTCAGATTCATAGGATCCGTCCGTATCGCCAGAGTCCTCGCCAGAACGTCCGATGCCGGAATCGAAGGAAGCAACAGACTCAGTGGTCGAGGGTGCGGGGTTGAGGCGTCGCCACCCGAAGAGGCCGGACGCCTCTGAACGGAGCTCGCAGGAGTCGGAATGTTTTCGATGTCGCTCATAATGGTCAATCGCGGGTGGCAGCCTGGTGGTTGTTGCTATGCAACAATCTGAATGTTCTTCCGTTCTGCTCCAAAGAAAACATTTTCCAATTGGCCTGTGCCGTCGATATTAAAGGCTTGGCATTAGGCGACTTCATCGTCTCAGTCTTCTACGCAACATGATGGTTTCGAGTGTCGTTTCCTGATTTCCTCTGATCAAGATATGCTCGAAGAATCATAAGCAGATGGAAAGGTGCTGCTTGACGTGGTCGAAAACCGTTGTGATTCAGCCGAGGTTCGAAGGACAGATAACATGATGTGATGGTATATTCTAGACAGGCGTATATTTCATCCTGACAGCTCACGCAAAACCCTGTCGTACGAGAGTGGAAAGGACGAGGGGACTCAGACACGACTTTGCTGCTCATCTTGCTACCCTTCCAAGGCCAGCACCATGAAGGTCGTCGAAAAGTATCGAATCCTGTCAAAACGATCGCAAATTGATAGGCATGTCAGCCGAGCGCAAGCAACTTAAGAACTCCCTTCCACAAGCAGACGTATCGACAAATAATTCTGGAGAGGGCCTCATTCCAGACGTCCTTCAAAGGTATGTCAATAACAAGCATTCGGGGCATAATCATTTGTTCTTGAATTTTGAGATAAGTAACTTGTTCGGACACAGATGGATCAATTGAGAACAAACATGAGAAAGAAGAAAGTGAGAAAGACAAGAAAAAGGAATCGAAGAAGAATGGAACGAAAATAGAAACGCCCTTTGACCAGATGTTGTCGGCTTCAATTTCACCATGCAAAGCGTGAGACTCTCCCACCTCTCATATCAGCATACATCAAGAGCAACTCTGTTTCTAGAGGAGCACGGCGAACCCAGCAGCAGCGACTGCAACGAATGATGCGAAGGCACCGCCGATGCTGAAGCTTGATGCAGCACCAGTGAAGGAGACTGGGCTGGTAGATGCGGGTGCGGTGCCGCTGGGTGATGCAGCAGTCGAGAGCTTGCATTGAGATCCGGCGCAAGGAATGGTGACAGTCGACGAGCCGTTGTTGGCAGGAGGGCCCTCAGGACGTCCGGCGCCACCAGTAGGAGCCTGAATCTGACCGTCTGAGATTTGAGTGACGGGCTGAGGGTTGCCAGTAGGTGCCTGGGTCTGACCATCGCTGATCTGAGTAACAACGTTGCCTGCAGGAGTGTTGGCGGCGGGAGTGCCGGCAGCAGGAGCAGGAGGTTGAGCGTTACCTCCTTGAGTTCCAGGTGTGCCAGGGCTTCCATTTCCTCCATTTCCATCGTTTCCACCATTGCCCCCATTTCCTCCGTTGCCTCCTGGACCTGAGTCGCCTCCATTTCCTCCATTTCCTCCATTGCCTCCATTTCCTCCATTGCCTCCATTTCCTCCATTGCCTCCATTTCCGCCGTTGCCTCCATCTCCGCCGTTTCCGCCATTTCCTCCATTGCCACCAGGAGAAGACGAGCCGCCATTTCCTCCGTTTCCACCGTTGCCTCCGGTTCCTCCATTGCCTCCTGGAGATGAGCCAGTGGGGTTGGCAGGTGCAGGGGCAGGAGTAGGTTCGCAATCGCAGGGTTGAGTGACAGTGTAGGTCGCAGGACCCTCGGCACATTGGTGGCAGACGACTTCGGTGGTGGTGAAGCCTTGAGGAACGTAACTTGGACCAGGAGTCCAGGTAGGGGTAGGTTCGGTACATGACTCGGTGACAGTGTAGACAACTGGTGTCATACCGTGAGAAGTACCGGTCGTGCAGAGAGAAAGATAAGTTGTTGTCCAGATTGTGGTGAAAGGGGTGACTTGAGCGGCAGAGGACTTTGAGGCCTCTTCGCACTTGGGACAGTAGGTAAGTGTGACTCCATTGGTCACTGTAACCATTGCTGGAGGAGCGGTAGTATCGCAGTCATCGATTGTCAGTGTGACGTAGACTGGTGATGCAGTTGAAGTGCTGACTGCAGCAGAGGTGATGGGGGCAGACGACGACTGAGCAACGACGCCAGATGCTGCAATTGCAGCGGCTGCTGCAAACTCGATCTTCATCTTCATCTTGAAGATTGATCGAGATTGATATTAGGGCTAAAGGTTATTACAAGACTGTAAGGTACAAATGAGTGACTGCGTGAGTAGACGATAATGATATCAGAAAAGGAAGGCTAGGGAATCGAGCGAGTGAGATTCTGGAGCGACTTATTGAAGGAGAGGAAGAGCCCGAATGAGTGAGTTTCCTGAAGCAGCAGATGACTTATACAGACACTGCTAGCGGCCATGTTTTGCTGTAGTGATGATGCTGGAATGTGGGTTAACTGCTGTACATTCCTTGGCCTGGGCAACAAATACACGAAAGCGGATTGACGTGCAAGTCAGAGCAACGAGATAAGATTAATTCATGACGCTAGGCTGTTGGTCTGACTTGTGTTTGGTTTGACAATGTCGAGTTGTGTTTCTTGTGTTGGAGTCTTGAGATGAGAGGCGAACTTTCGAAACGCACGCGAGAATCTCGAAGAGTCCAAGTCGAGGCGAACACATTCACGGCACAAGAACGGGATGAAGAAGCATTAATGATGCACAAATACTTGACATGGTTTCAGAACCCTATTCTACTTCCTACTCTGCTGTCGTGAATGGTGGGGATGCACCTGGTACGACCGATTTCCATGACTCCATTGCGAAGTCAACCCCTCGGGGGTATTCTGATATAGCTTTCTTCCTGCCATGTTCGTATGTCTACATAAAACTCAACCACCAATGCCATAATCCCATTCACAAAAATACTCTTGTGAACAATGTCCTCTGCTGTACCTGATGGAGCATTGTTCAGAATCACGTGTGTCGCTCTTGACCATTGACGCTGGGCTGAGGAATGCCTGTCTCGAGGAATGCACCAAACTTTTCAGCCACTCTCTCTGTATACCACTGGAATGCTAGTCACTCACTAAATCTCACCAGCCACCGTTCCCTGGCTTCAATTGTAAGCCCAGCAAACTCGCGAAACACATGTGACCGCTGAGCCAATGTGGAAAACCAGACTATTGTAAATCTCTCATTCCATACAAGCGACCAACCACCCGAAATGCCTAATACAATCAAGATGGCTGGGAGCCTCTAATCAACAATAGCCGTTTGTGCATATATTACCTTGCATCTTGTGTTGATGCCTGTTTTGTTCCTGCATAATCGTGCATTACAATCTGCCTATTCAGTCACGATCTCCCTGTTCAGACCCGACCATCTCGCAACCACTCTACCGATCACGTGTCCTCAGCCACACTCTGCACAGATCTTGTACAAAGTCTGAAGCAGTTCAGAACCAGCCTATCGGAGCAAACATCCCATCGACCTTCTGCACAACTCCCACCTCAGAGTACAACATGGCATACCTTACTCAGCAATACCCTTACCTAATGCGGCCAACAAACAAAGAGCCTCAATGGGCAACCGTCTATGATGACTTGTTCAGCCAATACGTGGACATCGACACCGACGACTTCGAATTCGGCGCCAGCAGTTCAGACGAAGCAAGCAACAATGAAATCCACGAAGAACACTTCACCGACAGTGGCGACAGCAGTTCCTCCGAAGCAGCAGCAGCTAGACGCCTTTCAGACGACTTCTGGGCCAGAACACTTGCCATGCTGGAAGAAAGCGCCTCGAGCTTGGAACAACAGCAAGACGGCACACAACAAAGAGAACAGCAACACACGCTTTCGCCCGCCGCTTCTTTCTACAATACAAAGAATGCTCCACATGCGGATTTTCTCAGCCTTGGTGGGTTCCCCAGTCCGCACATTTCTAATGTTCCATCATCGCCTTCGGTGGAAGCAGCGGCCAGGCGCCGCAAAGCAATCAAATACCAACGAGAACGCTGTGCAAAGACGCCTGAAAGACCTGTTGGCGTCACCAAAGCCTATCGCTCGGCCAGCAAGTCGCCAAAGATGATGTCGCCATCGCGTTACAGGGCAGGTGCCCAAGACGCCGGGATCGAAAGCATCTACCAAACCCCCAGCAGAATGATCAGCATGAACTTGCCTGTCAGAAGCATACCTTTGACTCCTCCTTCCAGCGGAAGAAGCAAGCCTGCAGTTGGACTCGGTTTTCAAAGCTTCAACGAACTAGACGCTTCGCCGTTCCAACCATTCAGCAACTATGATGATCCAACGTCTCCCTTCACAAACACCTTCAATGCACAGAATATGCCTAGACAACTCTACAGCCCTGAAGCTTCACCNCTCACCAGCCCCAGCGTTGAACGCGGAGCCCTGTTCGCCGACGAACCCACCGTCTTCCGCGATATCTACTACGGAGCACCTTCCACCGCAGACGCCTACAACAAGTCAGCATGGAGCGCAAACTCTTTCGGTGCCGAGGACATCTACGAGCCTTCTCCCACATTCAGCCCATGGATGGCGAGTGAGAAGAAAGAGGCAGAGTACCAAGCCTCGTTGACCAATTTCCAAGTCCATGGCGGCTTGTTGCCAGTATACAACGATCCGACTTTGGCACCTGCGTTTACAGAAGAGCCATTGGTGGCAGAGGCTGTACCCTACTACACCACTGCCGCATACACCACCGCCATAAGANNAGAGAATCAAGCACACCTTCTCCACCAAGAAACCGCATCACAAAGCGCAATTCATCCTCCAAACCCCACAGCCGCAAATCAAGTAGCGAGCACAAATCCTCCAGCCGCACAACCAAATCCGGTGGGNTTTGTAAACTACACACCCTCAGACAGCGAAAAACTGCTCACCGGTGTTGCGCCTTCAGGAAGCAGCAAGACCAAAGCCAGACGTGAGAGAGAAGCCGCAGAGAGATGGAGGAGATTCAGTCAAGCAGCAGCAAAGGCCGTCGCTGAAGCCGGTGGCGACATTGCGCCAGTGGCAAACATGTTGCCGGTATCCACAAATTGCACAGGTCCCTCAGTAGGGAAAAATTGGTGAGGCAAGGAAGAAGTAATGGAAGCAAAGTGGCAAAATCTCACATATATAACTTTCTATATCCCTCGTCGCAATCAAATAACCGTCAAACACTATCAATGAAATATGGCTTTCTTCATAAAAAGTTAGCTTCCCTCCAGTAGTGATAGTTCCATCAGTCAACTGACATGTCCTGGCCGAAAAACGGACTTGCGCGGCCCCGACATCGAAAACAGTGAGTACGTTCCGCATAAACACGTCTCCGATGATAGTCAAGCCTCCATTGTTGTCTTGCACACCCATGACGCAAAAGCCCGGTCCAGTATCGATGATGAGATCCAACGGGTTGATATAGAACACTTTACTCGAGACGGTGACGCCGAATAAAGGCACAGTGGCATTGCACGCAACCGTGTATAGCCCATAGCTTGGGTTTACAGCAGCAGGAGGGTTAAAGGCTGCAGCAAGAGCAGCAGCAACAGCGGTAGGTGCGTAGATCAAACTCGTGCCCGAGTCGACGATAACATTGCGGGTAGGTGCGCCCAGCAAAGGCGTCTTGCGCATGTTTCCGGTCATCTTGACGTCAAATTCCGCATTCCAGTATTTGCTCACGGCCCAGCCGTCCACACTGATAGCGTAGAACTGGTATTCAGGTTGGCCTGTAGAGGCATCGACACCGACGACAGAGATGTTTGCCGACGCCCAAAAGGCTCCGTGGGGAATGTTTGGGATGCCACCGACGGCAAGGACGCCTCCTGCTGATTGTGCGCTCCTAGAAACGTCGCGGTCGAGAGCGATGCTGAAGAGCGGGGCAGTGAGGTTCTGAGCAAACATGCCTGTGAGGAGAGGGTTGTAAGGGATAGTCAAGCCTGCAACATCTGCACTGGGGTTGTTGCCGCCATATTGGTTTGTCAAGGAAGCGTAGGCGAGTCCGACCAATCCTGAAGATGCACCATCGCCGTACCAGCCTGCGTAGGTGACGAGTCCCATTGTTTGGTTTTCGACTGTGATTCCAGCGAAGGTCAAGTCCTCGGTAATCATTTCGCCGTTGAGGCGTTCTCCGTCTGCATATGAGATATTGAAATTGCGGTTAGGGATCTGCTCGGCCGTGGAAGTCAAAGAATACGCTGGTCCGAACATACAGTCCGCCTCGCTTTGGACTGCAGAGTTCATGGGGTCGACGCAGGTGAACTGGCTGTTGACGAGCCAGGTATCGCTACTTCCCGTGTCGATGACAACTTCAAAGGTTTCGGCACCTGCAGTGAGAGGCGCGAGGAAGACGCTTCCTGCATTGACCGAGACAAGGTCTACAGTACCGTTCTGTAGNNCTTTATTAGTACTCGTCTATCAACCTTCACAACCATAGAAGCAACTTACCCGAAGTCTTGAGTAGACACCATCTACATGTTTGCCCGACCTGATGGCTTGAAGATATCCAGCACTCAACGAATTGACTTCCGTGTTGGCTCGCCCCAGATTTATGCTGTGTGCAGTCACTCTATCCGGACTAGGCTTTTGAACAGCAACGAGTCGGCGTGGTTGATTTACTTTGAAATCGAAATCGCCTCGAGCGGCTATTGGGACAGAAAAGGCTGCAAGAGTAGCAGCTTGGTGAAAACGCATATTTGATGGTCTAAAGAGCGACTTGACTCTGCTCTGAAGCAAAGGTCAACGAGATAAGCAGAAGATAGGAAACGAAAGAGTAATGACTGATTGTCCTTGATCAAAACAGAAGACGAACCCACAGGCTTCGCAGAAGAAGAACGAAGCCAACGAACAGAGATCCCACCAGTGTTTTTTTTCAATGGCGCACGTAAAAGTCCAAGCACAATCAGATGCAAGTTTGTGTGTGTTTTGGCCCAATCCCTTGCCTGTTGCAGATTGCGCATCAGAGCGTCGTGCATTCCTCTCCAATCTACCGACTTGGCTGTACCTCCCAAGAGCCTGGGCATCAAACACCACCACCAAATCATTCCTGATCATGAGATAAACAATTACAGTAATGCAGCGAGACCTTTCTGGCCTTTCTGGAGCGGTCGAGTTCGGGGGAGATCTTCAAAGCATACCATGAAGCAAGTCTATATAAACCTTTTGTTATCGCACACGCTCGCTCGCTTCTCAATACCGGACGCCCACTGGAGCCACGCACTTATTACTTGTTCTCATCCCACTTTCTCGCAACACAAAGATTCGCTCGAACGCCAACACATTTCTCATGTTTCCCAATTCAAGCTGGTGTGATGGCTGGGGGTGCTGCAGCTGCCCGCTTGACCGTCGTCATGGTTGGACAAGCAGGAGGGACAGGGTATGGGCTTGTGTTGCCATCGCAGAAGTTTTGATCATAGCATCTGGTTGCTGTATCAGTTCTGACTCGGCTTGAAGAGGAGGAAGCCACTCACCCTCCATAACGGTGGCCGCAAGAGTTGATCATGTCCACACAGATAGAGCTAGGGGTGCAGCTGCTTGTTGAAACCTCGCCGGTTTCGGACTCATCGATATCAGTTGTCACAGCACGAGTTGCCAAAGGTGTAGTCGAAGGAGTCTTGGTAGGAGTAGTCTTGATCTTCTTGGTATAAGGGTATCTTGATTCGGAGACAGTTTGTGTAGCAGTAGCGACAGGAGAAGCTTCCAAATCGCGGACAGCGGCAGATGAGGAGTCGTGGTNCCCTAAGTGCGCATCAGAATGGTGGTCACTATCAAAGTTATTCGAGCCCGCATACCCTTCGTCGCATCTCGGGATGAGGAGCGCAAGAGAGGTCGAAATGAAGATGAAGATGGCGAAGCGCATGTCTGATGTTTGGAACGTGTGAGGTTGGTAACACAAGAGGTAGATCTGGGGAGATATGACGAAGCGTTGGATGAGTTTGATTTGAACCTTCAGCCACGAGGGGTATGGAGCTCAATATGTATTGCGTCTTCTGACTGACGACGATATTAAGGCTTGTTCAAGCAAATTTTTCGAGGAATGCGTAGATGTCAAGATGTCGTTCACGGTGTATGAGTTTTTAAGAATTTCTGATCGTGGTGGTGTGGAGGAAAGTTGTACAGCGATCGGGGTCGCAATGGGATACAAAGTCGTGGCAAACAATCCTGAGTAGTACATGCACCATTCCTTCGATTGAGGGTAGCCGAGCAGGAAAGTCCTGGTTGTTGGAAGTGCAAACAGTGCATTGGGATCGCCATGCTTCAGCCACAGAAGTCCAACCCTTGCTTGAATTCGGCATCGACTTCCCCACTTGAATTTCAGCTGCGTAGTTCAGTATCGGCCATTCCGCATACGAACGTCGGCACATGCTAGGCGCCTATTCTTGTGCGATATTTTCGGATATTCCATCTTAGCCGTGACATCCTAAAGTGGACTTTCCACTCGGGGCTGAAAACCAGGAATGCGTATAGCATAGTCTTGTGGTTACCTTTTGAATAAAGGTTGCAAATCAATAAGAGATTGTAGATGCAGTTCAACTGTGCGATAGGATTGGGTGGAGATGTGTTGAGGTTTTCAGAGATAGCGTTTCTCCTGGGAATGCGGCGTTTGGAAATGTATGGGTAGCTGTAAAGTGAATACGACTCAAAGTCGTAGTTCTTGTTTGTAGTGTCTCTAGACGTGATCGTCAGGCACGAATAGAAGATGATTCGGAGCTTCGCCCATGCTCATCTCTCGAGGTCTTGCCTGCCGTTCGATGACTTCCACCACCATCTTCACCATCGAAAAGGTCTCCACTGTTACGAAAGCCAACACACCATCGATAGGCTTCGTCAGCAACAGTATGTCACTGCTGGTCAGTGTTCGTTGCCACTGCCATCTTTCCGCTTTACCGTCAAAGTGTACAAGCCGAGATTGACGACTTCTTGCAGAATTACAAATTTTTGAGTTGAAGGATCTGCAAGCCAGGGATTGTTGTTGTCTCTTCAACATCGAGATGAGCCTCCTGCGGCAAGATGTCCGATTGTCGATCTGTATTTCTGGTGGCCGATCTCCAAGATTCTGATGGCAGTGATCAGGAATCGGAAGGAAGAACGGGTGGAACTGGTAGATCATGGTAGGAATTGAGGACATGAGAGGAAGACGAGCAAAGTAATACTCACACGTGGCATGTGTCTCCCTAACGCCGACGCCATCGGATATGCCCTAAGGTGCTGCTAGAGGAAGATAGGGTCTAGAACGCTGTGTTGCTCGGTAGATGGATACCAAGGGCCGGTAGTGTATATGTGGTGGTGTGCTGGAAGCTTGGTGGCTTATCGACGTTGCCGTCTTCTTCATAATCATTTGAGCTGTTGGAAGCAATATACGCCTGAATTCATTTGCTGGTACTTCAACTTCGAGATCGAGCATCTTTCGTCAGCACTCATGATGGGCCAGTGTTGTGTCCAAGTTTCGAAGCTTGCAGAGACTGGCCGTCTTGCCCGACGCAGTAATTGTAGAAGTAAGCATAGCAGCCATCTGTGAGTCGTAGAAAATGAGCCTCAAGAGAGATAGTGGACAGCGTCCTCAAGAGGAACGTGATCTTATTACCGTCTGTCGAACCCACATAAGTATAGTCGTTTCTCTTGTCTTGTCGCTCAAAGTTTGTCGAAGGCTCAAGGAATCGAAGCTGTATAGTCTCGAGTAGGATGAAGTGCTTGAGGTTAATGGTTGTCGACGGAGTACCTGGCACTAGAGGACGGAACACACTCCATGGTTGTGTAAGACATATTGTTGTTTGTCAAAATCGACCTGAGTATAATTCTTTCGTTCGTCTTGTCGTCTGAGGTTTGTCGAGGCCCTGTCTGCGTTGCGAGTGGTTGTATAATGTCTGGTTGATAAGTCGATGGTCCAAGGAGTTGTTGTCAATAGCATGAGTGCGACGAAATGCCGATGCCAGGAACTATGCAGAGTCTTCGGTGGTGGGATGGCTGACTCAGTGGTTCAGGTGTTGTTGTTGCTGCGATCAAGACCGATGTCAACAGAAGTATATTGTATTCACATAGCGCCGATCGCTCCTTCCCATCACACGCAAAAAGCCAACCCCAAAACAACGAGCTGTTTCTCTTTCGCAGCGAAGAAATTTATAGACAGAAGAGAACGAGAAAAATCTCAAAAACATACAGCAGCAGGGATTCCCACGTGGTCACCCACCGTAGTACTAATCTGCCGTTCAACTGCTTATGTATGGCAGAGCGGACGGGATGCCCAGTTTTCAGCTGACTGTGGCCGTATGTGCTTGGTTTTCTAATTTGACGGATCATATTCTTATCATACAGAAATGATTCTTCTGGTTGCTCGTTTGATGAGATGTGGCTGCGAACGTGAATGATAACCACCAGAAATGTCAACGATAGAAAATCCGATGCAATGAGTCGGGGAATCCTCCCAAATAACACAAAAAGGTCGATTCGTACGGGCGCATGTCGTTGAAAATGCGTTCCTGAGATTGGTTGATGTTGTCGTCGTTGACGATGCTGGTCCATAGAGCAAGTCATGTCGGGACCAAGATTCCACATAACTGTCCAGCGCCACCAGAGACGTGTTTTGTAGCTAATGTTCTCTCGATGGTCACGCTTAGGTTAGAATATTCGGCGTAGATCGTGGTGGCCATTAGGGCAAGGGTCGAGAGCTACTTGCTAAGCGTAACAAGGATTCGTAGAATGAATCAGACAAATGTGTCGGCACTGTGACTAGGAATTTGAAGGTCGTCGATACATTCAGGCGCACTGTCTTTCACACATGGTGTTGGGTATTCTCTTGCTCGAAACTTGAGCTCAACACAATAGTAAAGCAAACCTGAGGGCAACATACGCGAAAGGTTTCGGTAACAAAAAAATCGGAACCAGCATTCAGATGCAATGCGTCGGCAACAATACTTATCCCAAAAGGTGACGACCAAGTCGACTCATCCTTCAACTCTGTGCTCAGACTCCGTTGGCGCCACAAGGGCATGTGTGTTCGAAACGTCCTTGTCCATCTTCTTGTTCTTCGTTCTCACTCAGCCATAGGCAGTTCCAGCTAATCTATGGCAGCTTTACTCAGGCGCTGCTATGCGGTATCGCTGCGATGAGGGCTTCGATCGACAAGGTCAACGCGACGGGTGTCCGTCGGACACCCGGTCGCTATACTTGTGTTTCGGTATCACGTCGTAGGTAACGGGTCGTGTTCAGGCGGCGTTCGAGCTTGTGTTGGCTTCGCAAGTAGGTCATGTACTCATGGGTCGGGCATCGAGTACTGTCAAAGGTCACCTCCCTTTACGGGTGCGTTCAGTACAGCTCGCGATACCCTTCATCGCTCTGGTCCTCGGCCGCATCTCATTCTCGCTCAGGGTCAACGGCAACGTCGGTCACAACGCTGATTTTCAAAGCCACATCGATCAAGTTCTCTGAAGCAGATGCATCGCTCTCGATTGCAAGGGCAGAGCGGCAGTTCATCCAAAGGGTCTTTCCCACCACGGCGCACTGAGCGCCATCATCCAAACCTCTGCGAAGGCACTCGGAAGAATGTGAGATGTAGAAGAGAAGAGAAGAAGGAGATGGACAGAACACAATCACAACAAAGATAGGAGACCCCCGAGTCAATCGCCAAGCCAATACATCCACGTCATACCCCTCATCGGAGTCTGATAACCGAGGTCCGAGTTTGCCAAGCTGATCCCATGCTTGTTGTACTCCAATAGGCAGGGTGTGACCCTCGACAAGCAGATTTGAGATAAATGTGCTTCGGAATAGCGACGACGTTATGATTTCCTGATGAAAATCTGTTGGAAGTACTTTTGGATATTGGGTGACTGTTTGAGATGGATCTGAAGAAGATTGCTGCGTGTGATGGAGTACGGTGCTTGATAATGTGTTCTGAGACATGGAATTTTGAGAGATGGGTGAGATTTGGATGCAAAAGCACAGAATATTCTAGACATGGCCATGAATTGTTTATTTCTTGCCAAAACGGCACCTGGTATGAGTGTTACAGGAGTGATACTGCAGCCTTGCACATGGACGGAACTTGCAAGAGGATAGAAGTTGGTATAGTCATTGCCGACGTGGAAGAAGAGAAGCTGTACAAGACTTATGGCCGCTCGGGACACGTTTTTCGCTTCCGCGACTTCCGCCAGGCTTGCACGCTCCTAAGAATGTCTGCACCAAGCAACCAAAGAAGCGCACCGCACATTACCTATTCAGGTCCAGAACAGCAAGCATGAAGGCGCAACCCCAAAATGCACGTTCGCGCTACCTGTCCACAATCTCCACAATGGAGAAGGTGCCCATCACAGACCTCGAAGCCGCAGCAGGAGAGCACACAAAATGGTTGTGGCTGCTGAATGCCGGCGACATGGCAGCTCGTGCACGCTCAGGCATCACTGCACGAGAAAACCTGCCTGGTGCGCCTGTGCAAGTCGTAGAATTATTGGCAAAGGTAAGTGGAAAGCAGAGAAGAGATGGAAGGCTGACGACTAAGTGTGATATGGAAAGCCGTATGCTCTGATTGAGTATGAGTCGCCCGACCATACGAGGGCTGCGTTTGAAGAGGAGTCGAAGGCTATCTTTGCGTATGCTGCGCCGACCATGGTAGAGACTATCATGACGAAGATCCGACCAAACCACCCTCCGCCGACGCTTCTCTCCACCGCTCCACCGATACAAGAGTTTTCCAACGGCTTGATTCTGATGCACGAGTTCATCACGAAAGAGGAAGAGGACGAGATGATACGCGAATACCACATTGCGACGGCCTCACGCGATGGCCGCGCGTTGAAACGAGGAGCGGTGCATTACGGCCCGCACTTTGACTATACCACCTTTGCCGTGTCCAAATCGGCCAGCACGCCGCCGCCTGATTACCTCACGCGCTTGCTGAGTCGCTTGCCTGCCAGAGATGATAAGGATATCCCTGATCAGTACACATTGCAGCACTACCCGCCGGGCACCGGGATTCCTCCACACGTGGACACCCATTCAGCTTTCGAAGAGACCATCTACAGCCTCAGTTTCGGCGGTTCAACACGCATGGAGTTTAAGCTGTGCGGAGAGAAGGAGTCGAGACGGTTGCGCCTCCCGAAGCGATCGCTCGGTGGAGGCAGTGAGGAACCTCCGCAGCCGCCTTCATCTCCTGCCGAAGTGATTGACGAAAAGACGGAAGAGTGGGAGTTGGAACTGCCAGCGAGGTCGTTGTTAGTGATGAGAGGGCCGTCCCGGTATGGCTATACGCATGGGATCAAGGGGAGGAAACATGATCAAGAGGGCTCGAGGTTAGTCGCGAGGCAGGACCGATATTCGTTGACCATGCGGAGGATCAAGCCGGCGGAGAGGATTGGCTGCGATTGCGAGTATTCGCATGTATGTAGTTAATTGATCATTTCTTGGCAGATGGAGGTGATGGTAAATGGGGAGAAGAGAAGATTCCAGGGAGCCACTTGTGTTGGCCCTCTGGTACTACAATGTCAAAGTCATTGGCAAAGCAGGGGTTGCACACATAAGTGATGGGCTCAGCCTTTGTGGCCCACCAGACTTTGAGGAAGCGATCTCTCTGACAAGCTGTGCAATGGCGGTCGACGCGGTCAGGAGTAATGACGGGCTCGTGCAGCTTCCAAGTCCAGCCTTCTCTAGACCATCTGGAGTTTTGCAAGAATTTGAAGAGTGAAATGGAGCGTCGACCGGAGAGATCCTCACGCCATTTGCGAGCGTTGTATTCGCGCAAATACTGTTGTTTCGCAGGTGTTTTATCATGTTTACGAGTCTGAACCTTCTGCTGCTCCCTGATGGCAGGTTTCCTCCTCCTCTTTAGGTCTGCCTCGCGGAATTCCTTGTCGTTATGATAGCGCCATCTTCTGTAGGCTAGAGGATCTTGTTGCTTGAGAGCAAGCAGGGATTCTTGGTCAAGCTTGCTGTCTTGATTGGTCGAATGAGCCACACGTCCTAGTGACAAGAGCGAATGCGCCGTGCTTGTCCATGGGGGTGGCCGGAAGAAGCGCGATGTCAGGGAGAAAAGGGAGAGCATGGTTGCTTGCGATGAACAGATGGATGGACTACGAGAGAGAGAGGAGTGACAGAGTGAGGCTTGGCACTGCAAGCACGCTGCCAAGCACAGCATCATGATGGTTTACTTTGACAGACAACGGGCCGACACTCTAAACGCTGCATGTCTTGGAGTCGGTCTGCTCTGTAAAGCTTGTCGCGACTGCTTGCTGCTTCCCTCTAGTTTGTGTTTGCTGCTGCGATGGACATGCAACCTCGCCGTCGCCTTGCAGCAAGAGCAGAAGGTGCACAGACGAAAGCGGCAAGTGCTCGGCTGCATGCGGGCGTGGCTCCTTCCCCCTCTCGCGGATCTCAGTTACTTGTATACACGTAGAGAAGGGAGGGGATGGTCTGACTGGCTTGAACCTTGAGCCACTGTTGAGTGACTATCAATACAGCCGCCTTCGCTGCTCGACCACGACTACTTTTTCAAGAGCCCTCAAGGTGAAACGTTTCATGGTACATTCCTGAGGCCCTTCGTCTTATCAGCAGCAACATCTTTGCCCAAGAGAAGAGCTCCTTCCCTCGTCGATTGACCTTTGCGCGGACGACGCTTCTTGCAGTCGCGACTGCCCTGTAAGCGTGCCTTCTTCTTGTCTTGTGTTGTCCTCTCTGCTGACAGCCTCTTCTCGTCGCAGATTACCCTCGACCAAACGTCCCCCATCCGTCATGCGTCTCTTCGCCATTGTCGCATCGCTGGCGGCGGCAGTCTCTGCCCAGCAACTCCTCGTATACAGCGACACAGCTCTCCCTTCGTGTGCTCAGCAATGCACCGTCCTCCAGAATGCCCAAACCGGCTGCATTCCTCCGGCCGCTCCAGTCACCGACGCCGTCATCTACGAGTCGTGTTTCTGCCAGTCTGGCTACCTCACCACCCTCAAAGCTGCCGGCTCCACCATCTGCTCCGACGTGTGTGAAGCCGCCGATGTGGCCAAGATTGCTTCGTGGTACCAGTCCAACTGCGCCGACAACGGTGTCGCTGCTGCTGCCAGAGTCAGTGCCGGCACTACAACAGACTCGACAAGCACGACGCCTGTTTCCACGGTAGCTTCATCAGCATCCACGTCCACTGCAGCAAGCTCCAGCAGCTCCCAAGGCACAAGCCCGTCCAAGAATGCAGACCCCCAACACGACTGGTAAGTTGACAAGTCCTTGTTGAAGCGACTACGACTAACCCAGCTCCAGNNGTGGACAGACCATTGGAAGTGGATCGTCATGCTCATTGTCGTATTTGTCGGACTGGGCATCCTTACCGTAATCCTCGTTCTTCTACGCCGCCGTCATCGCCGCCGTCAAGATGTTGCAAACGCCCCCTTCAACTCGGGCATCACCCGCCATTCGATACCCGCCCTCTCCGTCACACCTCCCACAATTGGCAAAGCATCCAGCAATCAAGCCAGCAGGACGAGTCTACCAAGAGTCCGAGAAAAGGATAGAATGACCGTCACCGATGTGCCAGTCCCTCCGTTGCCTGCGTCCCATAATTTTGCGACAAAAGAAAGAGGTAACACTCCGGACATTGAGTACGGACGTGCGAGATGAGTGAGCCGCAGACGGTCCAATTTTGACATTTTCCATTGATACCCACCACATAATTCTAATCAAGTCTGGAGTCTTTGTGTTTGCTTGCGACTATTGCATCCTTCTCTGCTCATCTTGTGCATGTCCTGAGGAATCGACTTTCGCTGGAGAAGCCTATGTCTTGGCCGAGGAACCTTGACAGAAAGTCTATTTCGACAGCCATCGCTTCTTGTCCATGACTCTTTCCTCACCATCACAACAACTATCCTACACGCCTCTTACTGACACACTGGCAGACACGGCAGTCGCGCGAGTTGACTTCGTCCTGCCGCTGACCAGTTCAGCATGATTTCGAGGCAGCATTTCTATCAAAACCATCCTTCAAATCTGCATCGTACATTTTCTACTCTGCTTCTTGCTCTGCTTCTTGATACTCCTTTATCTCGCTCCTTGCTCTCCATTGCGAACAGCGACATCGTCCAGTATGCTTCTGGCAATGTGCACTTGATTCGTCCCAGCGATCGAGATGCAGAGATGCAAGACGCCGTGTGAACACGACTGGAGACAACATCAAGTCCCATCAACGTTATATGCCACAACTAATACTGTCATACCCGCAGGTTCTGGGGCACACGTTTAGCAAGAACAGCCATGTCGTCTTTTAAACCAGCTATGACGATCATCTTTGACGCTCAGCCTTCCATATATTAACCGCACGAGCCAATTCTCCAAAATTTTCTAACTCGACTTCTTTGACTGTCTTTGACTTGTTGGAACTCGCCAAGCACCGCCTCACCAAGAAGACAACGTTACTTAGTCTGTCCTAAGTCAGGGTCATGGCTGGCCCTTCACAAACGTACCCTCATAAGGTTCGCCCGATCGTCCTTGGCGGCTCTTTCGCTGTACTCACCCGAGCAGAACCAGACCAGAACTCGAGTCAATCCGTCAGGCTTCACTCCAAACCGTGAAATCGCCTCTTATGACGAACCCTTGGGATCAGCCCCGAATCCCATAGTCGTTGCGGACGATGAAGAAGTCCTGGCCTCTCTGCTTGAATCGCAACCTACAGTGGCAATCACAGAGTACCTGCCAGAAGTCTCGCAGCATCAACTTCTACCTCGGGGACTAGAGAGCTATGTTGCAACTTCTGGTCCTACATTTCCCACCCCATCGTTGCCCGACGTTCTTCAGCCTGCAATTGCAGCTTCCAGGCAGGAGTCACCTCCAGGCCCCAAGAACCGCTATGACAGCTGCCAGCCTACCCCAACGATACACAGATGGAACACCTTGATCTGTACACATTGCCATGTCGAGGGTCATACTTTTGAGAATCACTGCCGTCGTTGCATGTCTACTGGCCATTCTGCCTCTAACCACTGTAGTCAGTGCGACGCTGTTGGGCATCAACCCTATGACCACTGCAGGCAGTGTGATCTGGTTGGTCTCTGCGTCATTGGCCGATGTGTCAATGTCTACTGTGATGAGTGCGACTTGAGAGGGCATCATGCCGATCAACACTGCACCCGGTGTAAGTCGATTGGTGCGAGTTCGTGGGACCACGAGAAGAAAGATCACTGTGATGTCTGCGATACAATCTTCTGCAAGACGGAAAAACACTGCTACGTATGTGCAGAAGTCGGCCACTCTTCTCAAGATCACTGCAGACACTGTAGAGAGCTCGGTCACACACACAATGATCACTGTACCAATTGTACACAGCTTGGCCACGTTTACGAGAATTGTTCCGAACAACGAAAAGAGGAGGTTTGTTGGATCTGCCGCAGTTTCGGGCATCGCAAGCAGACATGTCATTATCGCGAACAGAACAAGCTTCGTAACAAGTGGGCATTCAGACTGAAGCAAAGATCTTGGACCGCGAAAGAACATTGCGGCTGTTGCAGCGAAATACCTGGCCTTCCCAAGGATTGGAAGCACAAACTCGTGGATTGCCCGAGATTGACTCACAAGGTTGGTTGTTTAGAGAAGCATCACGACAACCCAGATTGCAAGGCATGGATCCGGAGATCGTACGCAGACGCATCGACACAGGTCGACCTTGCGCAATACTCGAACGACGTCGACTTGAGGAATTTTAACAAGGGCAAAGAGAAGGCCACTGCTCTAGCAGTTTGTCCAGCTTCCAGTATCTTCGCAGTCAATTCTTCGTCCACCCAGACTGCTTGCGTTGAAGTGAAGGTCGTGAGGGAACGAGACCATTACGAAACAGAGTCTGTGGATGACCTTAACACTGCTATCGGCGAGGAAAGCAGAAGATTGCCTTCAGAAGAACTTGGAGAACCATGGGAACTCCACGAAGGAGATGAACCGAGCAACATCCAACAAACAATAGAGAGCTCTTCAGATCCACAGGAGTGCTACGAAAAGATCTTCGAAGAAGACGAGACATCAGATGTCGAAGTCTCGTCTCCCGCCTCTCCGGTCTCTCATTACAGCCAGTCTGCTACAGAGACCGAGACCGAAGATGAGGACGCTGTGCCTCATGGTCCACGCCATATGGCCAGGTCGAGGGCAGCCAAACAGCCAGAAAACAAGCGCATTACACGCTTGAAGGTGGCCAGAAACTCTGCGAAGGCAGCATTGAGCATTGTCACCAAAGAAAGTTCCGCCAAGCCAAGACCTGCTCTCCGACTTGTCGCAGTTGAGATCCCAGTGATTGACAAGTCTGCTTGGAAACTCACCCCCTGGTCTACGTCTTCTTCCAAATCTTCTACCACGGGATCTACTGACGATGAGGCCCCTGTCTATAGCCCTGACACGACCCGGGACTCGGGCTGGACCTCAAATTCAGGTTCAGGCTCAGACTCAGGCTCGGGCCCAGACTCAGACACAGGCTCAGGCTCAAACTCCGACTCCGACTCAGATGCAGAGGACTGCATAACTGTCCTCCCGTCCAAGAAGATTTGTCCCGAAGAAGACGACATGCCGGCGCCATCACGGCCAAGGCAAGAAGCATACGTCTCAATTGAAGCACCTTCGCGTAAGCTCGCAGTGAGAAGCCGGACATTGCAAAACAGTGAGAATGCCCAGATCCCGACGCAGATCACATCCAAAAAGACTACGAGCAACACGCAGGGCGTAGAAGTGGCTACCCAAAACGCCAGAAAGATGCTTCACTCTGTTCGGTACGCTGCCTGCGGCACTTCAGGATTCGTTGCTCTTCCTCACCAACACAATCAAGACTGCATATCATGCAATCTCTCCGAGGCTTTGGCACAAACTCGTGGGAGAAAGCGAGCTAAGAAGTCCAGACCAAGGAAGAAGTCAGATGACAAGAGACAGAAGACGGACCTGAACCCAGAGATGCCGCGCTACAGATCCGCTGGAAACTCTCAACTCAAACAGAGAATACCAGCAGACACTGGAATACCACAGACTCATGGTTGCCAGATTGCCACAGGGAGTACAATTAATGTTCTGAGTCAAGTGGTCCCTTCTCACAACGTGTGCGAAGCGTCTGGTTTTGTTAAACAGGCCAGTTTCAGCATTGTCATGAGTAAGGCTGTCGAGTTCGAGCCCACCGTCAAACCCTTAGCACAAACTGCTGGCAAGAAGTGCGGCAAAGAGCCCAAGCCAGGGGAGGCGCTGACTGACAAAAGACAGAAGACCAAGTTTCATTTGAATTTGGAATTGCATAACCGAATATTCGATCCCGACTTGACACAACCGGCTACCTCCCATTCCGATATATCTCTGACTGCTCCCAAGAGTAGACAGGGCAGTGGTGAGAGCTTACACGTTACCACGAGCCAGCATGAAGACAAATTTCCAGGAGACCTCCATAGGCTGTTGAAAGGCCTCGTCTACATGGTGATGCTCGAGGCACCCGACTACTCCTCGAACTTCAGACAGCTTGGCAACCTCGTCAGAGATTGGTTGCTCGGCATCTTCCCGAGATGCGAATTTGATGCTCAAGATGAGCGCGTGCTGAACAGTCTGAAGGTCATCATTGAAGCTTCTCCGTGCTTCACGACCCACCGACCGGACCAGATGAGACCGAGGAACAATCCTATCCAATTTGCACTCTGCCAAAATGCCATCACAAAGGCAGTGACTCTGAGAGCAGATGCTAGGTCGAGATTGGTACGATATGAAGTCCACAGTGGTATGGATGCTGCCTTCCCCCAAAGAATACGTCCCGAAGTATCGTTTGAGAATCTCATCGGCATTGCACTATGTGCTTCCAAGGACTTGCACATGAGTGAGATCGAGCTTCTCCAATGGATTCAGACCAATGTATCTGGCTATCGGACCAACTACGATAATTGGGAAAGTCATGCGGAAGAGCAGTTGCAGGCATCTTCGTTCTTCAGAAAGAGCGTGTCGGACTCTAAACGCGAACGATGGACTTTTGAGAAGGACTGTTCAGTGCACTTCATGGAGTTGGATCCTTCGCCGCTTTGGGAGCCGCAGTGGGATCCGCTGTTGGGCTCGCCTCTGCCGCATGAGAAAACCTGATCTGAAGCTTGGCTCAAAAGTTTTACCACTCACCATGCAAGTACTCCCATGACTCCTTCGGTATTGAAGAAGGTGACTGATAGAAGGCGTATGGAAGAGTTCGCCCTGATAACGGCACGATGATGAATGAACGAGGGACAAAGCATCTTCGTCAACGCTGGGTCTTCAGGAGGCCAACGACAGAATTGAAGATATTTTAAGACTGCTGGAATCGCATGATGTATGCCTGCTCCTGTGTCTAGTGTCGTTCTTCTCGATCGACATTAACATATGTTGATGGTTTCGGAATTTGTTTCGAACTTGTACCTAGAAGTTTTGTTATTCTCAAGGTTTTCAGAGATTCAACATCTTGTTAGTAAATAGACTATGTATAGTTTCAGTATCTTTGGCTTTTCTATTCGCTCAGAATGAGATGTTCGTGTACCGCAGAAAGCACATCGTAGGTCCGGTAGGCAGCTACGGTGATCTCCATACAGACACTCTCTACAACTTCAATCACAGATTACATCAACTATAACCGTCTACAGATATCTACGCTAGAAGGACGTATACAACCAGAATCCTTTGATTTCGTTGACACAACCCTGTCTTTGGAATTCCTAGGTGATATGAGTTCTGTGCAAGAGCGAAGGAGAAAAGCCGACAGAAGGAATTTTCATGGTATTCAGCAATGGAGGAATGAGTTGTTTCTGTTGGGAGGGAGCTTTGGTGCTATGTGAAGTTCGTACAATTTGATATTGATATCCCGGCTCTCGAAGGGAAGAACGACGGGACCTTTTGGTAGTGTACGCTATAACCAACCACACAGACCAAAAGACTTGCCTTAACATCATCCATCCTCCATACCCAAAACAGCAAAACCATCGTCTTCATCGCCTTCATGACTCTCGAGTATAAGCCACTCTGAACTCTGGCGGCGTACCAGAAGTCCTAGCAGTAGAAACCCCTTGCCCCCTCATAACGCTATCAACCCTCTCACTCCCACTTTCGCTCTGCTGTGTCGGAGTCCTTGGCTGCCTTCATTTCTCTTCCTCTTCTGCAGCTTCGAACGTCTGCTTCATCGGCGTCCCCTCAGGCGTCTCCACACACGTACCCGCAAGACTTCTAATCTCTATCTTCTTGGTGGAGAGGTGTTTGGGTAGAGGATGTAAAATTGGTGTTAGGATGTGGAAGGTGGATGAGGACAAAGGAATTGTAAAGTCTGTTACCGGATCTGGACATAAACACTTTTTGATTTTCTTTGTACTATCCACTTTGCTCGTAGAGGCTATACCACTTCCTTGTACCCATCATCTCGACGAAAAATTCAAAGCAAAACAATTCCTCCTCTATATACACAAGCCCCTCCCCAACCCTCTACTTCCTCAAATCCCTATACCCCCTCTCCAAAACCACAAAACTCGTCATCATCGCCAAAACCCAACCAGGATCAGCTCCAACACCCTGATTCACAATTCCTAGTACCAGTCTCTGCAGGTAAAAGAAAACAATCATGCATTCGAGAATGATAAAGCTTCCAAGACCAATACAAAGACAGCGGAGAGTAAAGTAGAGGATGTTGTAGATTATAGCGGCGAGGGTGTAACGGTGGTGGTAGAGGAGGGAGATGTAGGTGGTGATGTGGTCGTGTGTGGTTTGCTGTGTTGATGGAGTGTGAGTGAAGATTCACTCATAGTGCTTGCATAGGAAGAGGGAACAGGGAGGAGGGGGATGTGCTTACGTATCCTTGACGTAAGAAGCTTGCAATGTCGTTAATCTCGGATGTTGCGGTATGTAGGAAGTTGATGCCGTATGCATCGTAAAACCTTTGGACTGCGAGGACAGAGAGATAGAGAGAAAGCGTTCGCATGCATAATCTCAGGAACCTGAGATCGGCGGCCATGGTGGAGATGGTATTTTGGTGGCCAGGATTTGGAAGAGGTAAGAAGGCACTGGGAAAGTAAGACTATCCATAGATGTGAAGGACAAGAACACGCGGAGTAGAAGCCTTGACAGGGAAATGTCTGTTCCATTGATTGGGCAAGAAAAGTGACAAAGAAAACTATCTGCGTTTTCTTCCGGATCTGGTGGCGTCGCTAGAGCTTGATGGTTAGCACAAAGAACACTGGTTGCGGTGGTCACCCCGGGTAAGATCTTCTTGATCAACTCACAATCCGAAAAAAAACACAAAAAAAGCACAAGAAAGTAAGTACAAGCCCCTGAAATAACAGGAAAGAAAAAAAAAACAAGTCTAGATACAAAAAATGCCACCACTCTCACCATTCCACTTCTTTCCTCCTCCTTTGCTTCCCTGAAACCTCCTCATCCAGGAGAAAGCGGTAACCTCAAAGCACCCAACCCCCAATGCCCAAACAACGAACACCAAACCCACCCCAAAAGCCCCAACAAGCCAGCAACCACCCGCCCCGGCACCCTCCCCAACACAAATATCGCCTTATTCTCCGGCGTACACCCGTTAGCATTAGCCCACGACCACTCAGCCGCACTCAATGCCATACTACTAGCCAGATAGGAAGCAAACCACGAGACCAAAAACGACAGGAAGATGGTGTGGCGGTAGGNCGCGGCCATACGAATAGAGGAAGTGGAGTTCGGCGGCGAAGGTGAGGAAGAAGGGGGNNATGGAGGTTGGGCAAGGGCAGAAGTTGAGGCAGCAGTGACGGCTTTGTAGTGCTTCAGTGTCTGCGGTGACATGTCTTTGGTAGGTACACGAGGACGCTTGATGTTGAGGGTGTTGATTCTTACTGGTTTGCCGGGTTGAATAGGCAGAGTCTCGCTTAGCTCAATCTCTTCTTCACTGACTCCCTTGAACAGAGGAGACTTTGGCGACTCGACAAAGACAGGAGAGTTGGTGGCTGGACTTGGTGGGAGAGGTACACTGGTTGGCGAAGAAACTACTGTTTGTGGAGGAGGAGTGATAGGGCTTGTGCTGACTCCACTGCTGATAACCTCTGAGAAGGCCTTGAGAGGTGAAGGAACTGCGGGACTTGTCTGCACTCCAACGGTTGTAGTCTTTGGAGAGTGGACTGCAGTGCTCGGGGAAGGAGCAATTGGGCTCGACTGAACACGATTGCTGGCGACGTCTGAGAAGGTGAAAGACTCCAAAGATGGTGCGGTCTTGGTTGAAGGAGCGGCAACTGGACTCGTCGAGATTCCATCGCTGATGATTTCGGAGAAAGACTTGCGAGGAGACTGGGCCGCAGTGACCGGATCCGTTGAGACCCCTTTGCTCAAGACTTCAGAGAAAGACTTTCTCGACTCAGGACTCGTCTGAGCAGCAGAACTGACCATAGCAGGAGTGAACTTCTGGATCAAAGTAGCAATCGGGCTGGTCGAAACTCCATTGCTTATGACCTCGGAAAACGACTTCTTTGCTTNCTCCGGAGCAGCAATGGGGCTTGTCGATACTCCACTGCTGATGACTTCCGAGAAGGACTTCTTCGGTGATGCAACAGGTGTAGTCTGAGTTCCACTGCTGGCATTTTGTGGGATAGGCTTAGGACTCATCTGAGTACCAGCAGAAGTCATGGTAACAGGCTTCTTGATCGAAGGATGAATAGCCACAGATTTGATCTCCGACAAACCCAGAACAGCCTTCTTCTTCCTTGTTTTTATCGATTCGAAGCTGCGTATACTGCGTCGATCAGACTCATATCCACCTTCCTCAGAATCATAGTTTTCATCACTGAGGGCATCAAACTCGTCGGCAAGATTCATGCCACCGATGGAAGCTCGCTTGGGTTTTCTGGTTGGAGAAGGTCCATCGGCTTGCATGGCAGACCACTTCTCCATGAACCCATAGAGTGCATCATCCAAATCTTCAACAAGAAGGTCTTTGCTGATGTTGATATGGCGTTCATAAATCTCAAGTTTCTGGTGCAGGGCTTCGACTTCTTGATCGCGGACTTCCAGCTCATGGTAAAGTCTTGCGATATCTCCTTCCAATCCTCTGACTTCTGTGACTTTGTCGTCGCGTTCGGTGCGTGTGGAGGTCAACTCGGCAGTGTAGTGTCTAACTTCTGCCTCGCGGTCCTCGATGGTCTTTTCCAACTCAGCAACACCCTTGAGCTCCTTCTCATTGGCCTTGACCAAGTTCTCCAGATCCAGAGACTCACGGCGTAGTTTCACATTCTCTTGGTGTGTTTCGTCATGTTCCTTTTCGTGTGTTGCAATATGCTCTTTCAATCTTGTGATGACCGAGTCTTTGAGATCGAGTGCGGTTGTCTGGTCTACGACTTGCTTTTCCAGCCTTTCATTAGACTCTTCATAGTAGGCGAAGTTGGAGTTTACTTCATCGAGTTTGTCTTTGAGGCTCTTGATTTCTTGACGGAGAGGTGCTGTTTGATCCACAAAGGCGGGTGACGAGGGCTCGCTCGACATGATTGCGTTGAGGATGTGGTGTTTGGTGTTTGCTTCTGGCATGGCGGCTCGCTGAGAGGTGTGCTCTGGTTATCATGGTGAAGGAGTTGATTGTTGCGAGGCGACAAAGAAGTTCAATCACCGCATGCGGAAGTCTGGACAATGAAAATGAAGTGAGAGTTGGACATGTTCGAATTTTACATTGATGGCCGGAAATGGAATTCGATGGCGTTCACCCACTTTCAGAGTTGTTGGTCTGGACACCGCCAACACATTCAATCAACACACTTGAATAATGTTCCAAGCTTACATCGCTTTGTTGCCCGGGGGCTCATGTAAAATGTATCGTTGTCTTTGGAAGAGGTATCTTGTGGTTTGGAAAAGAAGAGATTACAGCCGAGCGTCGCGTACCCCATGTAGTGCGAGCAGCCCATGACCCAGGCTTACATGGCCTCCCCGATGCATGAACGTGAAAAGTGGTGCAGATGAAGTGAAAGATGAAGTGAAAAAGGAAAACAAACATTATGAGATGATCAGAGATACAATAAATGAAAACGATGAAACCCCACTGCACATGCTTTTCTCTGCAATCAACCCGTCAGAGGCCAATTGTCACTCTTGGTACGCTTGGCAGGCGAGCGGCTTCTACTGGATGCAGCCTTTCTCTTGGTGCCAGTCGTCTCCTTCTTGCTGAGGACGTTCATCCACTGATCGGCATCCAGAACGTCCTCGTAGGCGACTTGAGACAGTTTCCAGGGGTCAAAGGGAGCTGCAGGTGGGGCTGCAGGGAGGATGTAGTTCTTGATGTCTCCGAGAACTTTCTTGAGAGCGTAGTAGTTGCCGCCTTCAAGGGCGTCTTTGGCTTCTCTGCCTGTGGATACGAGTCAGTGGCTGTTGCGATCAAAGAGAGATGTCGTGACTTACCACGAGCCAGATCAGCTGTTATCTGTCTGCTCATGACTTGCTCCATGTAGGGAGTCTCGCCGTAGGGGAAGCGCGCAGCCTCCTTGCGGTGCCAGATCTCTGGGTGAGGCAGCTCGGGTCGTCTGGGAGCAGCAGCAGCGGCAGCAGCAACCGTCTTCTTTGGACTGGCTTTGGCGGCAGCAGTCTTTTCGGCGCGGGCCTCCACGAAGCGGTCCCTGTCCTGGGCCTGCATGACCTGATCCTTGGGATTCACGGGCTTGCCGGTTGTGGTGAAGTCTGCGTGCAGACGCCATAGGTCACCCTTTCTGGGCTTGACGGGCTTGTACATGGACTGGCTGTTGGGGAACTGGTCGCGGGTGAACCACTGTTCGGCACCCTCTTCGATGCGGTTCTGGTGGACCCAGATCATGTAGCGAACCCTACGGCAGAGCATCTCGGTGTCGTCTTCGCCGTCTGCGATGATGCCATCCATCTGGGGGTGATTCTTGTCCAGCCAGGCCTCAATCCTCTCCAGCTTCTCTTCAAAGTCTGCCAGGTTCTCGACGCCATCGTCGGACAGGAAGTTGATTGCTTGACGCATCTTTTGCTTGATATCGACAGGAGCCACGACCTTTTCGCCGTAGCGGTTGCGAACGGCGGGCTTGTCGGTGACGGTCATAGGCTCAGGCTTGGGAGGGAAGGGGTTCATGCGGTCCTCGGGTGGTGGAGAGTCTGCGATCAGACGCTTGGCTGGCGAGACGGTACGGGCACGGCGGGTCGTGGTCTTTGGCTGATCGGCAGGAGCGGGCGGCGGAGCCAGAGGATGGCCTCTGGTGCGCGCTCGAGACTGCGACTTTTTGGCGGGTGACTTGATGGGGGACTTGACGGATGACTTGACGGGTGACTTGGCAGGGGACTTGGACACTAAGGTTGCTGCTGTCGGCGGAGGAGCTCGTGCCTGTGGCTGTCTTGAGGAGGTGCGTGTCGAGCGTCCGCTTGCTGGCGGCTCAGTCTTCTTGGGCGAAGCGGAGGCTTTACCAAGTTTCTTGCCAGTGCCGTATGAAGCGATAAACTCTTTTTGGTCTTGGGAACCTTGGGCTCGCTGGATTCAGGCATTTCGGTCTCGGTTTCTGTGCCTGATGCGTAGTCGCTGACAGTTGCGAACAATTTCTTCTTGGGCGCCATGATTGATGCGTTTTTGACTGGCTGTGAGTGTGAGTGAGAGTCAGTTTGACGAGGCGAGCCCAACGTGTCTGCAACAGTCTTGAAGATGGTCAAAGGAAGGGGAAGGTGCGACTGTTGACTCTTGAGCAGAAAACAATGGCCAGCTTGTGGAAGGCGCGAAATGAGGCTGCATTCCTTACCTGTGGACGCGTGCCTCTGCCACATTCCATGCGAGACAACAGCAAACAATCTTGAGAAACGGCAGGTGCATCCCAGCTCTCATGCTGTCTTGATTTGGAGACGCTTCAGCGAGGGCAATTGTGAATCGTCGAATGCTCCTGCTCAGAACGCTCCTGCCTCTGCGAGACTGCGACATGGACTGCGGCATGCCGTGAAGGCACCTACCTCTGACACAGCCGAATACTCTTCGACCATGTTCGTTTTGACCGAGCTTTCTCACACTGCCTTGGGAGGTCTATGTCCGTGTGTTCTGAAACAGCGAGGTCGCTCATCATTGTCGGTCTTCGCTCTCATGAAAGGACAAACAAATGGACGCCGCTTGGTCTTGGCACCCAAACTTGACTTTCGTTGGCCCAAGCTCCGACTCTCCCTCTCTCTTCTTCAATCAGCCAAGACCTTGCACATTCGACTCTCATACCGAGCAACCTTCTCGCACAGAGGTCGCAAAACGCAGCCCGAATGTCGGCCTACTGTTATGATGGGTGGCCAGACTGCAATAAGTCTATCCTGATGGCTCGGTTGCAGACTCTCTTCACACAACCTGGAAACACAAGCATGGCTATTCGTAAGATGCGCATGTTTTTACGGCGCCATCCATTTGACCAATAGATTAACGCCCTTTGGCTCAATGTAGGCCGGAAAGCATCATTGTATATCACTCAATTCTGTGTGTACAATAGGTGGTCAGTTCTCTGCACCCTGTCGTCGTCTGACCGTCTATAAAACTCCTGGGTCAAGTGTTTCGCTCCTTCTTTCGTTTCCAGATTCCTCACAATCAGACTGCTTTTCAGCATCTTGTCCAACATGCTTCAACTCACCCTTCTCTTCTTCTTGGTCTTCTCAAGATGCTCAGCCCATGTCGTCTCTCCACATCATCGTCATGTTCTGGCCTCCCACGATACTGATACCAACACTGTGACCTCTACCGACCTGACTACCGATGTGGAAACCATTCATGACACCTTGACCTTCTCCACCACTTCGCTCCACTCGGTTAGCAACACTGACAGATCCACCGTCACAAGCACAACCTCGGAATCCCACACCAAAGTCGTCACTTCTCACAGCACACCCACCACAGTCGTCACCGAAAACAAAGTCTCGACCGAGACTGTCGATCAGATCTACAAAACCCTCACAGAGAAGGAGACCATTACCGAGCTTACTGCAACTACCGTCACGGCACAGCCTCCCAAGACCAGTACCAAAGTCGAAGAAATCGCCGCCCCGCAATATACCTGCTGTGACTACTCGGGCGTTCCGGCTCCTTATATAAAGAAGGACACTCCAGACACCGCTGTCGAGCTTCAATGTCTGCACCCGATATTCGTAAGCACACTCACCTCTCCCATCACACCATACACTGACAGTCTTTCTTACAGCGCGAAGGCTTCCGCCGCCACATCCCCGCAAAAATTAACAATCCAATGTTTTGCGCTCTCGGTACGGATACTCTGCACAAGTTTTTCCAAGACAAGGTATTCAACAAGGCTTGCTACCGCGGTGAAAACGTTCGCGAGTATATCAACCAAGACCTTGAAAGCATCAGAGCAGAGAATGATATGCATATCAAGTGCTTTTCGGGCTTCATGGAGAATCTGTGTGGTTTCCACATCATCTCAAACACTGGGCTTGAGATCGATGATATCTGTGGCAAAGAGTGGTGAGGGAAACCACAGAATGAGGGTGAAGAATACTCTAGGTGCTGGCAGATGGGGTGTTACTCGTGACCCCTAGGTAGGCGAGTTGACTCATTATTTTCTGGAGTCCAGTTTGCTATTGCCCATGATCGTGCAGACTTAGGTATATGGAGACATTACAGTGGCCAGAGCAGGCCAGTATTGATTACACTTGCGTGAAAAATCTGTAATCTCAACATTAGGAATTTCTGCTCGATATTCACGATGTTCATATACTCAGTGACAGCCTTCTCCTTCTCCTGTACCCTGTCCCTCATCGTCCCCATCAACCGACTTTTCGATAGAAGACTTGTACTCCCTTTCTCTCTGAGTGTACCTCTGCAATCCTTCCTGAACCTCCTCTGCTCCCTCCCATGTCTCGGCGTGTCCACTTATCAACCTTCAAGTATCCGGCCGACCGATCAATTGTGTGAGCTCGAGAGACTCCAGACACAGATCGTCCTTCAGCATTGAAAGGAAGTCCAGGGCTGTATCGGCGGTAAGGATGTTCAGTCCCTTATCATCAAGTCTGTTTCCGGTTTGGCCTCTGACTTCCATGAAGACGCGCTCCAGACGCAGCACCCGCAACGTATCTGCTTGACTGGCCAGAAAGGCCGTGAAAAGATTCGGTGTTGTGGCACAATCGGCTATGCGTATCTCTCGGAAGCGGTGGTGCATGCGTGTGTCAATTTTTGGGGTCAGCATATAGCCGCCCATCAGAGTTCGCCCAATAATAGGCATAAATGTNNGCTGGTAGAGGGTCGGCCAGATGTTGAAGGCGAGTTCAGACGGTGTAAGCCAATCGCTCGTGTAAGATGCCACCGTACGCCACTCGTATTTCTGATGCTTGCTATCGAAAGAAACCTGAGAACTTAAGAAGTCTCTGGACAATTCCAACTCCTCGGCATGTGAGATGGTGATCACGGATTCGAGGTCCGGATATAGATTGCCGGGATCCTGGAATAGGAACAGCTCATTCAGGTCGTCACACTCTTCGGTCCAATAATCACGGACCCGGCAACTCTCTGCGTTCAAGAGAGCATAGAATGTCTTGATGGGAAACATGGCTCGATGCGCAGCTTTGAGAAGGTATGTGATGGTGCGGAAATCTTCTCGAGATAGGCGCGTTCCAGCCAACCCGAGATTCTTGTCAAAGCCACACCCGACTCTCACCTGATTGATAGAGTCATCCTTATCGACGTCACGACCGATCAGAGGTATCCAGAACGTCTTTGTGTGGTACACTCGTAGAGTAGGTTGTAAACCTTGACGATTCAGGTTCTTCAGTGCCAGTACGAGAAGTGTTTCGAGAACCTCCATCCGCACAGACGGATCGTCGTGATCTTCGACAAAGATGTCTGTGGGAAATGTAAAGCGCTTGAGGTACGAACCCAAGTTATGGGCACTGAGAGCAACCAATCTGTCTAAGCTATAGAGAGACCAGACAAAAGACAGATCCGCGAGGCATTTGCGCCCAGATCGNNGTCGATTGAAAATTTCCCCTGCGACTAGGCTGACAAGACGTATATTCAGGATATCGCGCGCGGAGACAGTATCAAGTATGGTGTCAGAGTTCTCTTGAGGAAGAGATAGCAGATTAGGCATTGCTCTGAAGAACACTACGATACGTTTTCAGAAAATCCGGTGCCGAGAGGATGGAGATATCGTATATTGATAGAAGAAGGAGCAATACTTACATACATGCCTTTAAATAGTAATTTTCATGCCCAAATGATTGCGTGATATAGAGATGAGGTCATTTGAGTCTATCCATCCTTGGATTACCATTTGATTCGCTTCGAGTTTACCGTGGATGCAACTTATGCTGGCTTCCAGCGACCTTGGATCAATTATGATTCCTCTCTCTAGGCTGCCAACTAGTGAGGTCCGAACCTTAACTCCGAATGTCTGCCAGTTCAGTCTCTAGGTGGAAGGTCAAGTGTGATGGACTTGGTTTGCTCCCAGCCAAGGAATCCAGTTCACAAGCCTCCGGACATGCCAAAATACTGGTCAGATTCCCTTGTTCTATGTCCCTGACAGCTTCTACGCTTAAGTCGATGCCGTTCCTCTAATAAAGAATCACAGCGATAGTGTGGCTGTCTGTCAAAATCATGCTAGTGGTCAAGTCAAAGTTCGAAAACTTGTACCTAGAACGCAAGGCAGAAGACGGATTCTGATGCCTTGCTACCCACAGCTCTCCTGACCGCTTACATGTTACCTTGAATCACACCTAAGATATCATAAGAAGCAACAGCCTCTCAGAGCTACAGTCTCATGAACTCATCTCTACTCTAGAAAAAGTATGCTTGAATGCGAAAGGAACAACCATCACTTAGTTGAAGTACTATTGTATTCTTACGATCGAAACTAAAAACACAGATATGACCCAGCAGATCCACAAAAAGAAAATGACCAACTCCACCAGCTTCTAACCAACATCTCACTCCGGCTTGAGTATAAGCTCCTGCCAATCACTCTTGAGAAACGCCTTCTTCTCATGATGATCTCTCATAAACTCAATCACCATATCCTTCGGAAACTTGCCATACAGACCCATATCAAACTTATGCTTATGCTTAATCCTAACATTATCAGGCCTTTTGTGTCGTGCTTAACCGATTAGCAATGCTTCAGGAACACGAGTCGATTTTAGAGGATCGCTGTGGGCAACCTCTGCTTCCATTTCTAGAGTCAGACTTGGTATATGCGGCGACTCGGTTGTGGATTCTGGATCTTTGATCGGGACAGANNCATTTTTGTACCAGGTAAAGGTATCGTTGTTGTAGCCGCCAACGTGATGCAAGATAGAGAGAATGGTGTACTCGTTGTGAGGTTCAGTCCAACGCTTTCTGGTCCAGTTGTTGATGTGGCGAAGATCTTTCTCGTAACAAAGCTGAGTGAGGATGCAGCATAGATCTATCCAAGCTATCTGCTCGTTAGAGTCAAGAGTACTGGCGTGCGAACGGAATGTTATCGTGGGCTTCTTCATGCAGTACTTGGTCACGTATTCGCGATTGTATGCAATAAGCTTATCGTCCCAAACGCGAGATACATCCAAAACTGTGTTTCGATGAGAAATCAAGTCATTGTCGATGAGTTTCTGGAGCTGAATTCTGCTGAGATCTCCCTTGAGGAAGATGCGTANAAAGGTTCTGATATCATAACCAGTGTTGATGCCTTGAAGCGTCAGGTAAGCCATATTGAGGCTGGACATAGGCTTGGATGTCTCTCCGGCCTCTTCTTGTATAGTGCTCTTGTCGTCCGAGAAGTAATAGTAGAGATCAGATTTGCTGGCCACCGGAGCAGGCTGACCTTTTACACCACCACAGATCCTAGGTGTTATGTTGATAGTATCAAACTGTCTTTCAAAAGCAGTAAAGATAGCCAACAAACTTCTGGCAACATCCATATGCACACCACGATGATTGTTTCCGACATACACCTTGAAGTCTGTAAACTCATTAGTCAAGACTCTGTAGTTCGGCTTTATGCTCAGTGCCTTCAACGCGTCGTCCACAGCTTTGATTTCGACAGACCAATGATGTTGGGCGCGTCTCTCGTGATAGTTGTGGTAGATCCAATTACCATCGATAGGGCTAGCGAACTTGTCTCCAGGACAGTTGGTCTTGTTGTGGAACTTGAAGACACGACTGATGACTTGAACACCAACGGCATGGTATCTCTCAGTCAAATCCTCAAACTCGTCGTCGTGGATGTGTGCGTTAAGGTCGATGTCAACATGCCAGAGCTTGTTCCGGGTGCCACTGTCATTCGGATCTTTCAGTGATAGGGGAAGTCTGTATTCGTGAGGGGCATTACAATATTTGCACTCGAAATCCTTGAAGGTGGTGGTTGCAAGGGTATTGCGCACGATCTCCTTTGCAGTTCCTTCGACGTCGGAATTAACAAGGTGATATTGGGGAAACACTAAAACGAAGCTGATCTTGCAGCCTAGTGTCAGTGTCTCAAGTTGTCTAGNGGGAGAGGGCAAAGGTTGCTTTGTAGTTGTTAGTTCTTTTCCTGCTTGAGCAGACGTCTTGACCGGGTGGAAATTGGGAACGGATGACATGGTTTGATTCTGCAATCGTGATGAAATTCTGGAAGGGAGGAAGAAGGAAGGGGGACGAAGTCTGTCGCGTTGGAAGAGGTTATAAGATGAAGACACTTGCATTGCAAGAAATATCACAAAGAATACAAAGAGAATTATTTGAGGGAAATTTGAATTGCTACGTGATTTTACAAAGAATACAAAGAAGCTTAGCCAAATTCAGAAGGCTTCTCGTTAGGAGACTTCTTCTCGGAAGACTTCTCGTCGGAAAAGTTGCTTCTTTTTGACCTATTAGACCATAGACGAGGGTCATTGGCCTTTGCATGAGCTATTGCTTTGTCAGTCCATCGGAAATAGTCGCAACCTCCCATATTGAGAGTGTGGCTGTCGGGGTGATTTTGGACTTCTGTGGGCAGAGTCTTGAAGAGGGTGTCGGGGAGTTGTCCGTAATGACCACCTTCAAGCTTTTGCAAGATTTCAGCGTCAATGGCTTCACGACGAGAGTCCTTGTAGCGATTGTGCTCGATAGCATGCTTAAATGCTTTGAACGCATCGTTGCGATCGAGATTGGAAGTTCGGCGGGAGAAGCGACGAACGGCCCAGTCAGGAGTCAAGCGGTCGGTGTAATAGTCGACGGTGAATTGCAAAGCGCCAATTTGCTTGATTTGATCAAGAATTGTGCTCTCGGGATCTTTCCAGATGTCGAGAATGATAGCATCGTGATCAATGCCAGGAGTCGAGAGCCATAACATGAGCTTTTCCAGAAAGTCATAGGAAGCGAAGACCTCAGAGGGATCCACAGAACTTGAATTAATCCTGACTTCCACCATGTTCTTTCCGCTGCTTGACCAGAGGTGTTCTAGATTGACTGCCAGGTAACGTGCGGTTGCATGCTCTCTTCCGTTCCATTTGGGATGGTCGCGCAAGAAGTCTTGTATCTTGTCATACCCAGAGATTCTATTGAGCCAGGCTGGAACATTGAATTGCAGCAGGAGTTGAGTTATAAGGGCGTGACTGTCTTGAGAATTGTCTTCCATAGTCAAGGCCATTGCCTCGACTTGCAAGCGAAGGTCTCCGAGAAACACTTGAGACCCGGGGCCTGCAAAGTGGCTTTGCTTAGCACCTTGATCGTATTTGTACACACCGGATGGTCTGGGAACGCCAGAGTCAGGATGGCCTCAGGCTGGAGTGATAGGTATTCTTGAACAAGTCAGGATTTGATCAATCTGTCTCTCGGCTGCGGCGAAGACACCGAACAGTCCGATAGATGTCTTGACTGGGGGCTGTTTCCTACCATCGGCGAAATTTATATGAAGGCCCGTAGTCTTGTTGATGGTAAGACAGAAACCATGGCTCGAGAAAGCTTCGCTAGTTCTTTGCATAACACAGAAGATCTCAGTTCGAGAGTCCCACTCGAAGGGTTCACCAGTGCATGGGTATCTCTGACCAAGTGGGCAAGGTGTAGGTTCGATGAAGTTCGGGATCCTGGAAACAATCTCCATGTTGAAAAAGCTGGAATTTTTCGGGACGTGGCTACGCTCATTTTTGTCAGGTCGGACGCTTCCATCTCGAGTTATCTTCCAACCTGCATAAGAATATCCTTGGGCAAAGTTCTTGCGGTCGAGGTTGCCAACAANAGGTAGCTTCCAAGCATGAGACTTGTTGCAACGTTTGCATTCCAGGAGAAAAGGCTTCCTCAGAGCATTCGTGAGGTGGCGTCTCGGGTCGACACCTTGAGGCGCATAAGCCAGAACCTCTAGCTCAATGCCCGATGTCATGTTTGTCAGAATCGAAGGCCGACCAGCAGCGTCGTCGTTAGTAGCGAAGGAAGACATTGTGTCAAGTGAGTAAAGTATCGATATTAGTATGGTATTAATGCAAACAGCAAGATACTGCCTAGGAGCAAAGTAGTAGTGTTTTATAACGACCCGTTACCCTTTGTGCTGTTGGAGAGACCATGCTGTTCACCTTGCTGTCAGAACACTCTCAAATCTCATGAAGGCCTTTTACGCTTTGTTGTTCGCCTCATCATGGCTTGGAAGACCGCAGAAGTGCTTTCATCTAGCATGTGTAGGTCTTTGTCAATGGCACCTGAGGACAGAGTTATACCAACAATTTGACAAAGGATGCTTTGTTCTCTTGTTTCTTGAACAATTCTCAAGACTGCTTTCTCGTGATAGTACTTAGTCTACCATCCCGGGTCCTTTACTCTTGACTCCTCCCCTCAGAACACTACCAGGAAACTACTAACCTTACAAAAGAAAATCCCAGAGCAACAGCGGTCTTCCAAACAGAACTCCAAGCACAAACCACAGAACCACAAGAATGTCGGCCATCTCTGAACCCCAGCACCTCGGTATCATCTCCCAATGCTACGATGACACGTTCCAAAGCTTCTACCAGCACGACAAGAGCCTTGGTGAGGGAGGTCAGGGCGTCGTTAGCCTCGCCAAAGTCAAAGTCACTGGTAAGATGGTTGTCATAAAGCGCTTGCGTCTCCCTCCCAATACTGACCTCAAGACTGTCGCTGAATTGGTCATGCTTGATCGTGTTCAGGAACTTGGTCCTCACCCTAACATCCTTCCTTACCTTCAAATCTGGAACACCCCCGCCGCTCCTGGCGAGTGCCCTGAAAGCAGAATTGTTCTGCCGTACCTCCCTGGTGGAGACCTCAATACCCTCAAAATGTCCTTCCAAAAGATGAATCGAAAGGTCAGTGAATCTTTTATCTGGCATACCTACAAATCATTGTGTACAGGCTTTAGTTTTCTTCACGAGAATGGCATATCTCACCGCGACATCAAGCCCGAGAACATCATGGTTGACCCTGTCAACTTTGGTGATCCGGCTCTCTTCCCCACTCTCAAGATCATCGATTTTGGCATTGCTGCTGAGACCACTTGCGACCACGAGACTACAGATGGTACGCCGAAGTGGCAACCNCCCGAGACTCCCATGGCTGGTGCCAAAGCTGACGTCTGGGCAATTGGAGCAGTCGTCCACTTCCTCGCTACTGGTTATGCCACAAAGCCTGATCGACCTGCTGAGATTCCCCTCGAGAAGGCTACTGAGTACTACCGCACCGCTACACCTTACATCCACAGACTTGTCAACACTGATGAACTAAAGTACGAGCTCAGCTCTTTGACTCTTTTCGAGGCACGAGAACTAACTTTTGATTCTGGTAAACCCCTTCCTCGTGGTGACTTCTACTCTCCTCTGCTTGAGTATTACACTTTTCGTGCGCTTGATTTTAACCCCTCGACTAGAATCACTCTGCCAAGATTGATGGTTACTATGTTTGATGATGCTGACAGACAGATTGACTTCTACAAGGCTTGGTTTAGACACTGCAAGGCTGAGGGTAGTCAAAGACCTATGCTCACCTTTTCGATGATTGAACCCCACACTGGTTGGACTCCTCTCGAGGCTGGTAAGTAGTACAAGCATCTGGTAAGATATGCAGCGAGGCTGGTCCTGGCTGTTGTATGCATCACGGTAAGTTTGACATCCACAATTCATGGTAGGTTCTCTGCTCTCGCCTAATAATCATAATACACTCTTTTTTTCTCTCTGAATTTCTTTTCGTCTCACACATGGTGAATATGCACAACGTCCAGCAATGGCATACGTGAAGGGCATAGAGCGATCGCTTCCATCGATGAACAACAAGCCATCTCTGTCTTGCACCGTAATAGTGTGGTATCCATCATTGTGATAGTCGCTCAGGTAGTTCTGGAGAGGGAGTTCGAGAGTACCTTTTGCTTGGTCCCTTCTGTCAGCGTTTCGCTTGAGGTTCTTCTCTCGCCGTGTCTCTTGTGCTCTGAATCGTTTCAAGCGGTTACTTGCGACGTCGAACCGCTGTTCTCTCGGTATGTTCAAAATCTCGTCAACGAGGTAGCTTTGAATGATCCATAACAGATCGCCGAGGATGACAGCTCCGGCTCTGTGGTCGGGCAGGAAGAAGATACGGCTTCCATAGCCATTGATGACGCCGTCGTGGGAGATTATTCGCGCTTCGCGGTAGTACTTGACGTCCCATCCTAGTGCATATGACGGCAGAGGATGTTGAGATCCATTCTGCGAGCGACTCGGTCGTTGATCTTTTAATATCCGTGGCGTCGTGACAGCTTCATACATCGAATTTGTGATTGGATAAGATTGATTGACCATTGCTCGAATGAATTTGGCCAAATCATTGACACTCGTTTGAATTGGACCGGCTCCTTGGGCTTCGGGGGCCTCTTCATGGCAAATCTCGTGATAAGAACCATCATTGAAGTAATATGGCTTTGAGAACTGACCTTCTCGTTTGCTAGCATACACCTCGCTAGGCTGAAGGAAAGTCGAAGTCATCTCCAACTTTCTGAGAAGCTTGACGTGGAGCGAGAATGAATCTCCAGATACGGTCTCAATAAGATGATTCGCAGCTGTATACATAATGTTACTGTACTGATATGTTGACTTCGGAGACTTGCTCAAAGCAAGATGCCGCGAGTTTCTCGTGACTGATCGAGCACCGTCGCAATATTTCGAGCGAACACCCAGAACGCTCAAGTCGTGACTGTCACAATCAGCCTCTGGATATTGGGTGGAGAACACGACACATGCCCTGGCAAACCTGATCGGTGACTCAAGATATCTTCAGTGGTGACGACCTGAGTTGCTTCTGGAGGCATCATTCGTCCAAGTGTTTCGCAACGCTACTCGTTGGGAACGCTCGGCGAGACAAGCAAGAAAGGAAACTTCAGGCGCATCCGGATGGGCGGCAGATCAACAACATTCCTCATGTCACGCTATGCCACGTTCTTTGACATCTCACTTCGCTTTCACCACGACAACCGCTGAACTTTGGTGAATTGTAGGCAAAAAGATGAGAAACAGCAAACGCCCGTTTGTAATGCATTCATTTGCAGCTATCAAGCGGAAAAGAAGAGAAGTTGTGTACAGGAAACGAAACGAAGGTGCCCTTTCATGCATTGCGCAGCCGTTCGAACATCATTGACCTAACCATTTCCGTCTTCGGGAAACCCAATGGGTTTAGCGACCGAGTCTGTAGGTGGACCACATGCTGGCCATTCTCTTATTCTGCTGACCGGTGAAACCAGTGTAGCAAGAATCGTCCGAATAGTCCATGTAGTTGTGGATGGCATCGACACCAGGGCTCTGGGGACAGCTGTCTTTGGGAGGCTTTGCAGGGCAGCCATCGGTGCTGGTGCTCTGCATGGNGGTGTCGCTGACAAAGTCGCCATTGCCGGTGCAACTGTAACCTTCAAAGGTGTGTAGGAGACCCATCCAGTGGCCGGTCTCGTGGACGGCCGTCATGCCCATGTTGAAGCCGTAGATGTTGCCGCCGGGCATGGTGTTGGCTTGAATCATGCAGCCGTCGGTGATATAAGTGCTGGGCGCAGGGGTGCCGGGGCCAATGTCTGAGGGCAGACTGCACGTGCCGAGAATACTGCCGGTGAGGTCGGTCATGAAGTAGATATTGTGAGTGCTGTAGGTGCCGTTGCGCAGAGCAGTCTTCATGGCAGTCGCGTCAGAGCCTGCACCGACAGCCCAAGCATCGTTGACGGTGAAGGTGGTGGCAATGCGGTTGAACTGAACGTTGCTGGGCTTGTAGGCCTTGTTCAGCGTGGCGAGTTGGTCATCGGCCATCTTCTGAGTAATGGAGCCTGCCTTTGCGGCCGTAGTGACGATGTGGAAAGCCACATCAACCATGATGAGGCCAGCAGTGGCATCGCGCACAGCAAGACCAGCGATTTGGGTGCCGCTGTGTGCCTTGAAGGCACCCGAATGCATGAGTCTCACAGTCTTGTTGAAGTGCTCGCTAGCGCGACTGTTGTTGACATCGCAGTCGAAGTGCTTGTAGACAGTGTTGTTTGCGGGTTTGGCGCTGGCAGAGACCAGGAGGCCGGCAAGACCGAAGAGGACGCTAGAGAGGTGCATGCTGTTTGTTTTGACGGGCGTGAAAACGAAAGATGAAGGGTGCGGTATGTGCAATGTAAGGATGACGGCCGAAGAGAAGAGGTATGTACAATGACCTCGTCCGTCCAAAAGATTCACAATGAGACTCAACTCTTGTGAAGATAAAAGACCCAGATACTGGGGACGAGGAATCTATTTATGCGGCTGATTGCAGCAATGATCGGCACAAAGTGAACGACTCGGCTTCGCCAGCGAGGTATCCGTGTTTCCTTGTGAAAGACTAGTCTTTGCTTGTGACGGGCTCGCCTTTGCTTGTAAGTTCAAGCACGAACAGTGAAGATTGGACGTTTGCGGCTGAAGCCAAGTCCAGGCTCGAGTAACAAAGGACAGATTGAGTAAGGGGAGCCGATACTACCATCGAACTTCGACTCGATACAATGGAAGACCGCCACATTGAAACAAGTAGGAGGCGTCAGCCTTGGAAGTGGAGTATGGATATATAATCCTATAGGGTGCACAAGCAACGACGGCTAGAGACTCAATGACTCTGTCCGTATAGAGACTTGGGGCAAATTATGCGCGTCAGGCGCTTGTGACTTTACTAATACTTCTCATTCAAGTCTGCACGCTGTGTGAGTGAGCCTTTGTCACTCTTAGACGTGATCATTTGCCAAATCAAGTACACTTCCGTACATGTGTTTGGTGAAGAAGGAACAGTAGAGAATTGCATGGAAGTTATGACCCATCGCATCAAGCACTTTTGTGCATAGCATTGAGTGCAGGTTGAGTATTGGGAAAATGCATTATATTTGGTTCGTTACACAAGAAAATGGTTCAATTTATAGACATTCAAACTCTAGCTTTGGAAGATCTCAAACACAAGTCAGCATCTTCTCTTTGCAGCAGCAGCCCCACCACTCAGCTACCAGGGCAGATTGAAGAATCCCTTGCGACTTGTGGTAGAGCTGGTTGCAGAAGATGCAGTTGCCGTACCACTATTCGACGCATGTGCTGAGTGGTGGCGGAATCGATAGTGGGAACTCACAGAGCGTGCTTGAACATTGGCTGCAGAGCCGGACGAGGCTGTGGCCGTCTCTCCAGTCCACTGCGATGCAGAGGTCGAAGTGGCGTCGGATGATGTCGCTGCAGAAGTTGGCTTTGGGGTGGGAGCAGCTGCTGGCGAAGCAGCTACCTCGGACACTTCAGGCCTCGAGTGGACTGGTTCCTGAGGCTGAGGCTCTTCTTCGTGAGACTCAATAGGGTGAGTCTCTTGAGTGTACTCCGCAGGGTTGCAGCCTTGGCGGGCAAGGAACTCCTCGAAGGTCTCATCAGGGTTGTACTCGTGCTCTGACTCGTAGTGGACGTTGATGGGTCCTCCTTGACCAGATGCACTTGATTCCTGCTGGTAATCGTAGTCGGAGGGAACCTCATGATGTTCGTCTGCGAGTGATCTGGCATGAATATGTTGTTCCAGCTCTTCGTTCCAGACAAGGCTCCAGTCAGACACCTCATCTTCGTGCTCTTCAGATCCTCCAGGAGTCTCCATAGATCTAGCATCGAGCTCGTGGTACTCTGAGGGGTATTCATCATGCTCATAGACAGAACGAGCGAAGTTCGTGTGTTCGTCTGTCTCAGTAGAGCCTTGAGGGTAACGGGAGCTCCACCAATGCACGAACTCCTCGTAACTGTCATCCGCAGGAGTATCTTTGGCAGTGATGGAAGTATGCTCAGGTTGAGCTGGCACATCACGGGCGTGAACTTTCTGCTCGGTCGCTTGTGTGACTTCTTGTGGGAAGCGAGACTCCATCCAGGCAACGAAAGCTTCATAAGTGTCATCAGCCGGTCCCTCGAAAGGAGGCACCTCTACACTTGGCGAAGGGGCCACGCTGCGGGCGACGTGACTGTGTTGAGCTTGCTCGAAGGCTCCCTGAGCCTGACGAGCGTTCATCCACTCCATGAAAGTTTCGAAGCTGTCGTCAGCGGGTGCATCGCCGACTGGAGTGGTATTTGCCGTAGATGAGGCCAAAGGGGCACTGCGAGCTTGAAGAACGGTGGGCTTCAGGTCCTCTTCGGGCACGTAAGTTGGTTCGAACGAGTCAGTTGCATAGTCAGGAATAGTGGGGGCTGCATTGACGGGATATTTGTTTGTTGCAGCTTTGGGAATTACTTCATAGCCAGGAAATTCTGCGGAGATGTCAGGACTTCCATTGGCAGACCTAAGAATGTTGGACTTACCAGCCACATCAATGGCGTTCACTCCGGCGGCAGCAACGGCTGCAGATGCAATGGTGAGAGCTGAGAAACGCATGATTGTTGGTTATAGCGTGGCAAAGCAAGCAGTCCTTACGTTTGGCATATATAGAAAGACTATTATTGTGACTGTGAAAGGGCCTGATAAAGTGGTGGTAATTCTAGTGAGAGGTGGTGGCGTCCGCTTTCGGCAACATTCTTTGTACAAAGTCGTCGACGCCGCATATGCTCATGACTTGTACCGCTTTCAACCACGAACAAAGATGAAACCGGAGAGCAGAGATTTGCAGTGTCAGTAGAACATAAAGTACGTTTGTGTTGTTTGTGCGGCCTCGGCGTGATGGACGAAAGTTCCAGTCGTACTGATGCCCCTGAAGCTATTGACCAAAGCCTTTGACTTTCTCCTAAGGAACCGAGCGCATCTTGGCTGACAGACTTCCCATATCGACTTGCAGCACTACACATCTGATGTTGACATGGTCCCGCGTATGAGAGAAACAGGCTGCTCTTGCCTGCAAGGTCTGCCTTGGGTTTACCTTTCAGCTCTATACTCTCTCTTTACATGCTTGAAGCGCGACATGAAGCGGGCTAAACGAAGATTGTATCGAGAGCAAAGCTTTTACCCATAGCTACCGTATGACAGAATACAAGGGTAATAGGGTAATGTGGCTAGCTTTGGCATGGTATGGAGTTGTTCGGCGAAAGGAAGGAGGCTTGCAGTCGACGACTCTCTCGAAGCAGGGAGATGCTGCTGCAGGGCGGCTGGAAAGGAATGTTGACGACGTTGGTGGAATGATGTCCACGAAGTGTCGGAACGCAGGTAGAGCCGACCTCAAGTCGGCATACCGACCATCGGAAGTGAATGCGACTGGTCTGTTGGGATCTACAATAGTCGAGTTCGTCATGAGGCTCAAATTACCGAGCAACAGTGATGTAGGAGATACCCACGACCAGGTCATGGTCACTATTTGGCAAGAAGAAGCGCGGACATTCATTCGTGGTCTCTTGCGTCTACAATGGAGCCCTCGCGAAGACCTGAACGACTTCAACCTGACCTCCGCAAGCAGTATTGACACAAAGAAAGTCTCTCGACACAAACCTCATACGTCCTAATTCAAGGCATCACACTAAGCATCATCGAAGATTCCATGAACCAGCTAGTCGGAACCGGCTTCACGTAAATCGGTATACCCGACGAACAAACAACTTTGGAGCAGCCACTGACAGCATCTCAACCGTAGTGTGCCGTCTCGAAAAACGGTATAAGGCAGAGCAGATGTTTGACCGGTCTCCTAAGCAGCTCTTGCAAACGCAGTCAAGCCTTCTGATCTCTCCTTCACGTTGTACATACATACTTTTATCGTTTTTCAGGCTTGTTTGTTCGTTTGTCCGGCACACATCAAATCTTTGTATTGCAAGCAAAGAGCATCACACACAAACTGGCAGAATTCAACATCATCTTCGACATGAACAAGACACTGCACTGGCAGCAGCGCATCGCCCTCGTCCGCCACAACCTGCACGCAGCTCACCGTTCGGGTGACTTTACCTTCTTCAAGACCTTGCAGGCCCAAGCTCTGTTCGACAACACCAACCATGTAGCCACTTTGTCAGCCACTCTCGGTGATGAGGCTGATAGTGTGCTTTCTGGCCTTGATGATTTGAACGCCTCGATTGCTCATGTGCACGAGGACGCTTTCAAGAACGTCTACAACAGTCTGAAGACCTATCTGCATGAGTCCCATGTCGCAAATGATGACTGTGACGAGAAGAGCAAGGTCTTTGTCGATGTGCAGATGCAGAAGCAGATGGCAGATCATGCAATTGACAAGGCCACCTCTTCCGCTATCGCACTCATCCAGCAGCAACCTGTCAGTGTCCAGGATACCGCAGCTGCTGTCTGGATCACCGGCACCATCATCATCGCCGACAGTGTTGAGATTGTCCTGAAGCATCTCTCAGCACTCGAGGACAACATGCACGACTTTATCCGACTGGAAGAAAGCTGGAATGGAGTCAAGACCAGCGTCGGGCACAGCGTCTCGGCTTTGAAGGGGGTCTTCAGTCTCATGAGCGGCGAGCCCGAGCCAGAGTCACCCACCGTCGGCGCCTCGTCGCGCTCGTCGAGCTTCTCTGGAACCGTGTTCCGCCGCTTCTCAAGCGCCTTCAGCTCTGCACCCGTGCCCGGCAGTCGCTCATCTTCTGGTGGCTCTCGTCCCGGCAGCCGGTCTGGGTCCATCTCCAACCAGGGCCACCATGTGCGGTCCTCCTCTTTCCATGCGACCGACTACAATGCGCGCAACAGCTTCCGCAATAGTGTTTCATCTGCTTGTCCGACTTCTCTGCCCAGCGGGCAGGGGTGGAGACACACTGAGCTTGACACCATTCCGCCTACTCCTGCGGCTGGAGATATTGGCGATCAAGAGGTCAATCCGTTCGATACTTCTGTGCCACCCATGCCTGAGATCCCGAGTTTGATGGAAATTCGTTCTGAGCAAACGGTTATGTGATCGAGTTGGAAAGTGCGAGTAGGAGGTGGGTCGATAGGGGTATAGACTGTACAGGTTGGGCGGATATTTTGACAGCAGCGATAATTTGACGATTGTGTATCTTTGTACATAGATTAATAATCCATGAGTTATGTCTTCACAACTATGCATGCTTCTCGATGAGAGTTCATGACTCAAGCAAGCTGTCACGGCTTCCAGAAGCCGAGGGAAGCTCCGGAGCAAGTGGCAATTAAGGGTCCAAGTCCATGACGCGAGATGATGGTTAGCTAAGCAGACAATCACTTCTGGAAGGTGCAAAGGAAAGCCGCTCTTTCCTATTCATATCAATCGAATTTGCGCCTTCCTCCTGTCAATTCACTCCTCGCATCCACACCTTCCCCAGGCACATCGCAACCACGAAACCGCTCACACTCATCCTCCTCATCGCCGTCGCGATTGCAACTCCGCCAATTATGAACTCGCTCTTCGCACGTCTGTCGCGCCCATTCACATCCTCTACCATGCGCTTCGGACCCGAGGGACCCGGCGCAGTCTCCGTCCCTGAAGGCACCGAGAAGGCGACAGTAGCAGCCGGCTGCTTCTGGGGCGTCGAGCACATGTACCGCCACCACTTCCCCAAGGACGCTGTTCTGGACGCACGAGTCGGCTACATTGGTGGCGACACTCAAAACCCCAGCTACCGCGCTGTCTGCACCGGAAGAACTGGACGTGAGTTGCTTCCCTTCTCACTCTGGGTATGAGCATTATGCTGACTGATTGCCTCTACAGATGCCGAAGCGCTCCAAATCTACTACAACCCTGACAAGGTCTCATACCAAAAGCTGCTCGAATTCTTCTACCGCATGCACGACCCGACGACCGAAGACCGTCAAGGACCCGATGTGGGCACGCAATACCGCAGCGGCATCTTCACCCACAATGACAGCCAAGACAAGATCGCCAGAGAAGTGACCAAGAAGGTGCAAGAGCAATGGTGGAAGCAGGGCAAGATTGCCACCGAGATCTTGCCCGCCGGCGAGTGGTGGGACGCAGAGGCCTACCACCAAAAGTACTTGGACATCAACCCCGGCGGCTACGAGTGCCCATCACACTTCTTGAGAAAGTTCCCCGACCTTGACTAGAAAGATACTCTGATGTTTGCGATTAGATTGAAACATATACCCTACGAAATTTCAAATATGATGGCCCTCCTGCTTCTCCATGTCTTGCGGTCTCGTCCTCAGTTCAGAGTGCTCGTGCTCGCGCCCAATGCCGTCTTCACTGACAACAGAATCCTGCCTCTCCACCGTATGCCCAGTTTCCGCCCCCACTGGCTCGTCCACCGCAACCATGCTCCNCCTATCGATCGCAAACCTCGGCGGCCTCTCCAACCAACTCGGGTTCTGGCTCGACGTACTCCTGTTCCTCCTGCCATCAAACGGACTCTCCAGGAACCTCCACCAAGCCCTGAAGATCTCGGGCTTGAAGAGCAGGATGAATGCCTCTATACCCACGAACGCGATCACATACAGCACCGCCACCGCCATTGATTGTGGCAGGATGAGTTTCTGGATCAGCGGCAGGCATCTGTCTGTATTGCGTCGCTGGAGGATACACAGTACCCACGGGATGACTTTTGTCGGGTCGGCAAAGGTGCTGGTGGTGTACGAGTCGACTTGGAAGATGAAGATGATACACACAAAGGCGATGACGAAGATGGCCAAGGCGACGATGGCGAGGGATCGCCATTGCAGGAGCAGCACTTGCTTGAGTCGTCTGACGGCAGTCCACGCTTGCCGCTTGCTGCTTGCCGACTTGACGGAGTTTGTCGCGTTGCTGGAGTAAGGATGTTGGCGACCATGCATGGCTGCTGTGAGGTATACTTTTGCGCAGTAGACGAACGTCGCAACTTGCAGCAGCAATGCCACGCCACCGAATCCGATCATCCAGCCCCAGTAAGTTGACGTAGACCCGACATTGACATGGCAGTACCCACCAAAGCGATACGAGACACCCACTTTAACCAACACTGCCGCCGTGAGTGCAATAGTAACCGACCAAGCCGCAATATTCGCAGCAATGATGGCCACACGTCCAGGCACAATGTCCCAGCAAATCTGCAGGTGCATAAACACCGAGCGCACCACAATCCAACACACGGTCAACATGCCGCCAAACACCACAAAGCCACCAGTTATTGCACAAGCATTTTGACTGTTCATGTCATTCGGCGTCACCGGATCGAAACATTGTTCAGGTTTCTGGCCCAGCGGGACGATAAACCCAAGCTCCATGATCATGATGCCGGCCAGTAGTGCGATATTCAGGAATGAACGTCTTGTTGCAGCGGTGGGAAGGACCAAGTATGAGACGAGCAGGAAGCCGCAGAGGATGAAGCCAGTGACGTTTACCCAGGCTGCTCCGTCTGTGAGACCGGGGAAGCTGGACGAGTTTACCCAGTCTGAAAGGGGACAAGGTACGCAGCATCTTGAGCCATGGCCTGTAAAGTCCAAGGGGTTTTNTGCGCAGTTGCGGCCGTTGAGGTCTGGGTTGGTTCAGTCAGTTCACTTTCGACTTTCAAGAGATGGAAGGGGAAAACTCACNNAGCCTTCGGTATAGGGATATAGACTTTCGCTGACGAAGGGATGAGGGCAACCACCCGCGTCGAGGGTGATGTTTCCAAGCAATGCAAGCAAGTTGGCAGACATGATTTCTTGAATCCGTCTTTGCGGTCACCAAGACAGAGGAACAGCATATGCGGGACACGAAGGTACCCTGGTAAATCAACTCAAAGACATGGACGCCCATCTCAGCCATCGTTCTAGACACACTACCGAATCCGCATAACAAAGAAGTTGTGATGAAAGTGTGCCGTTTCCGGCCCGATGGGACAATGAAAGGTGCCGGATGGGTGAGGTGGCTGGACATTCCTCAGCCTTCATCCCGAGTGGTATTTGATCAAGGACATGGAATGGTCATTGTTCATGCGACAACGTGATTCGCTCGAGCTTCTTTGGGGTGATTGAAATCATGTTCGGTAAAGTCTAGCTAGGTCATTCAATGCTAAGAATGCAAATCTGATGTTTTTGATCATGCATGCTCGAGCCGTGGTTGTATGTATCTCGGAACTCGTCATCGTGCCTGCAGCCAGACGATGGTCATTGCGGAAGGCGGCAATGGTAGCTTGTTCAGGAGTGAGACCACTCACCAACCCCGAGCATCTCGAAAGAAGGAGAAGAGGGCAAGAAAGGAAACCAAGTCCATGTAGGCCAGGGTGGGAAGCTCGACATTGGAAATGCACGTGACTCGGCAGCCAAGTGCAGGCGCGTCATTCTAGATTTCTTCGACAGTCGACCAAGACGAAAACAACCGCCGTCATGCCAGTAAGTCAATCATGGCGTAGCTACAGAGCGAAAAAGACGAGCGCTGACGACCGGCGAGCTCATCCTCATATCCGGGTTCCCGTCGAGCGGCAAGACGTACCGCAGCGAGCAGCTGAAGGAGTATTTTGCGCAAAAGATTGCTGCGTCAGAGGATGCGCGCATCTCCAAGCTCAAGATCCACCACTTGAACGACCAGAACCTGGGCCTCGAGCGCGACGTGTATGCTGCTGCGAGAAGTGAAAAGGATGCACGAGCGACTCTGTCTTCGGCCATCAAGCGCGACTTGACTGCCAACTCGATCGTCATTGCCGACTCTATGAACTACATCAAGGGCTTCCGCTACCAAATGTTCTGCGAGGCAAAAGCCCAGCGCACCCCGAGCTGCGTAGTAAGTCACGCACTAACCATTTCTTCCAGTCAAGAGCTGACAGCATGCAGNGTGCACATCGGAACGCCCGTCGAGAAGTGTCGCCAGCTCAACGAAAAAGCCCTCGCCGACGGCACTGGCGGCTACCAGACGGACCTGTTCGAAAACCTCGTCTTCCGCTACGAAGAGCCCAACGGCATGACGCGGTGGGACTCGCCCCTTTACACGGTTCCCTTCGACGACGAGACGCCGCCGCTTGAAGAGCTTTGGGATACACTGGTCGGTGGAAAGGTCAAGGCTGTCAAGCCAAACTCGGCAACAGTCCTGGCGCCAGCCACGGAGCAAAACTACCTGTACGAGCTGGATAAGACGACGTCCGACATCGTCGCCCAGATCTCGGCCTGGCAGAAGGACCATCCGGGAGAGAGCGGCGGTGACATCTCTGTCGCTGGCGCTGAGCACGACATTGAGCTTCCCGCCAACCCTCTCGGTCTGCCGCAACTGCAGCGTCTGCGCAGGCAGTTCATCACCATGAACCGCTCTCACAGCTTGACCAAAGACCGCATCAAGGACTTGTTTGTCGACTACCTCAACGACACGTTCAACGCAGCGTGATCAGTTGACGACAAGACCTGCGCCAAGCCTACCCAAAAACAACACCTGCCGACCAGGGCTTTCCATGAAGAATCGCCGCCTGGAGACAAAAGCCCCAGCCAAGACGTAGCGTCCGGCCTCAGGACACACCCGCCTTTTCTGGTCTCTTTCCCGCAGAGCGCTGACGCTATCTTCAAAGGCTTCAGCGTGTATGGAATTGCACAGCCGAGGGATGCAGCATGCCCGTCTTCTAGGCGCCACTTCTTCCTGCTGCAGGAGGCTCCCATGGCGTCGCCTTCATCGACATCAACGGTCGAGCTTGATCCTGACCCATCTTCAATAGACAGCCCGCAATGCCACAGACCGTTTGAAGCACCTCCACCACAATCCCGTCCAACGTGCCTATACTTCGGAGATTCGGGTAGAGCTGAATATGTTGTGTATCATTATGCTTGCTTTGTGATGTTCATGATATCCGTATCGTCTCTTGCATGGTCCCTTTATGCACCAATGTTTCTGTCCATGTCTTTGTCACCACCGTAGCCAGACATTTCTCTCTCGCTCACAGCATCCGCATCCGTGTTCTGTGCTTCTGAACCAGCGCTGCTGCTGTTTGCCTGTCCGAGGCCTGTGGTTTGACCTCCCATGCCGTTCTCGCTCAACGATTGACCGTAGCGAATCTTCTCTGCCGTCTTTTCACCATCCTCTGCTTTCTTGGCGGCTTCAACCTCGGGCACGAAATCAACGGAGGTCTCGGGGTCNNTGCAGGTCAACAGTCAGTATAGCCGAGTGAGACAGGAACTGAAGAGGGAGAGAAACTCACTGCCGAACTGTCCGCCGGACTTCTTGTGCGGCACTGTGACGGTGTTGATGGCTGTGTACTGCGAAGTGCTNNAATAGCAAAGTATCGTTAGCAATCATGACGTGAGATTGTGTGGTGGCTTCAGTCCAACTCACGAGCCCTCGGTGTCACCTCCGGGTTGAGTATCCATAAGATTCTGAGACATGGTTGCTTATATGTTCTTGAGGCAGGGAATGTCGAATTGAATGTTTTGGACGTAGGATGCTAGAGCTATGGGTTTGGTGGTGCAGAGGAAAGTGTTTCAAGGTCCGACTTTGTGACGTGATGCGGGGATCGTCCCTGCCAACAAAGATCACGTGTCACTGCACCATCATGGCGCTTCTGCGATTGAGCTCAGCGACCTCCCACCTCTTCCCTACGCTGTAATGCAATCGATTTTCAACCAAAGAACACAGGAAGCTCGGAGCCGGAAACCAAGCATTGTTCGTCCACAAAGAACTGTTCTTGTTGGCTCCGCCTTTGATGCTTTCTTTACTGCAAGCACGCGACAAAGACGACAGCTACAATGCATCAATCCTCGGCTTTGTTCACTCCCTTTCTCGACGACTGCTTTCTTCCATCACCCAAGCCAGCCATTGTCGTCTGGTCTTTGTCGTCTGGTCTTTCTTGACTATCATCGAGACCATGTCAAACATTCGACCTGCGCGCGTACAAATATTCGACATGACACTGTCAATGCAGAAGCCACACACGCACATCTCACAACACATCCAAACAAAGCAGCTCCCTCATCTTGTTCCCATACCCAGAACGTCTCCAAACATCGAAACCACATTCAACAAGATGTCTGAGCTGCTTGGAAACTTCTCCCTTGAGGACTTGATGACTTCGACTGCCGAGCAGGGCTCGAGCACCGACAGTCTGCCCGACTTTGACATGGACATGGACTTCGACATTGACTCGCTCGACTTGCCTGCTGACCTCTCCGACATTCCGACTGGCGGCATGGACTTGTCTACCCCTTCCCTTGATCTCTCTGTTTCTGACTTTGACTCCAACTTCAACGCCGACTCTGGCCTCTTTAACTCCCGTCCTAGCTTCAACAGCTTGGATCTTCCCAACCTGAGCCAGTTCGTCCCTCCGCCCATGATACCTCAACAGTTCATGCCCATGTACGCTCCCCAATACCCCTTTGGATACATGCCTCCTCCTGGTTACATGCTCGTTCCTGCTTTCTACTCTCAACAGCCAATGATGCCCATGATGCAGCCTCCTATGCAAATGCCCATGCAGAACCCCAGCTACCCGTTCACTGCCACTCCTGATGCACCTGCTGTCCCAAGCTTTGATCTCGACAGTCCTGAGCCAATGTCTGATGTTTCTGTATCGACTCCTGTTAGAATGTCTTATAGAAATGCCGGCAAGAAGACCACATATGAGGACACCCCAACCCCTTCGCCCACTCCTGTCAAGCGTCAAAAGGTCTCTCGCCCCAAGATCCAGAGANCCTGCTATTGAGCTTGCTGGACCCATAAGGGTTCTCACTGATGGCTGTGATGCGCCTGTCAAGAATATGCTTGCCGTTGCCAATCGTTCTGTCACTGTAAGACGCGCTGAAGCAAAAAAGGCTGGCAAGATTCCTAGACCTCTCAACTCGTTTGTCTGCTACCGTGCTGCCTATGCTAACCGTGTCAAGCAATGGGCCTCCAAAGAGAGCCACCAGGACCTCTCGATTATTCTTGGCCAGAGTTGGAAGATTGAGCCTAAAAACGTTAAGGATTTCTATATCAACTGCGCTGAGCTCGACAGGGCCAATCACAACGATGCTTTCCCTGACTACAGGTTCCACCCTGGTAAACCTGGTAAGTCCGGTGCATCCAAGAAGTCTGCCTGCTCTGTCCGCACTGCGTCTCCTGGAAGTGATGATGAGCCCACACCTAGACCCAAAAAGACAAAGCAGCTCACTCCTCTTCTTCCTGCAAGTGATGAGGATGATGAGATGACTTCCTTGTTTGGCGACAGTCCCGCTCCTACTCCCTCCAAGTACAATTTCCGTCGTAGACTTACGTAAGTTCAAAATCCTCATCCCCCTTTCAAGAAACGCTTCGACGACAAGCTGGTCCTGCAAAGTCTCATCGGTAGGTCTTTCGCTTCACTGTCTTCAAGTGTTCTTGAAATATATTCCTCTGTTCAACAATTGATCTTTCCCTTTCCTATCTGTGTACTGACTATGACACGACTGGATTGGAACCTTAACTAATGTTGAGCAATAGCCAACTCCAACGCTTGAAATTGCGTAATCGATCTCAGGAAGAGGTCTCTTCATGAAACCATCTCTTTGTTTTCGTCGCTTGGCTGCCAATGCATCATTTGAAATGCAAAATACCCATCGCCACGTGCGTCGAGACTTCCACGAGTCAAGACAAAGAAGTGATCGAGCAAGAGACAAAGACACAAGCGAGCATGTTCGCAAATCATTCTAACATTACAAATTTAGAACGAAGAGTCCATGTGCGTTGAGCAAGCGAACCAAGTTCATCATCAAAGACATTTCAGATACCAAGACATGCCGACAAAGAGATGACCGAGGCAATCTTGCAACAATATGTCTCGCTGGTTGTCTGAGGATATACTGAGCAGTTGTCAAATCTTGTCTCGCTTCGGGTCAAATCTGCGACATTCATTGATGAGGGTGTTCAATGGCGGTAGGCAGGTGTTTTAAGTATCGACCTCAGCTGCAGTGATGCGATATCATCTCTTTTGCCCGGTACAATTCGAATCGTTGACACTTCAGCACTTGTGCTTCCACTACCTCAATACTTCTTGTCACGGGCTGGATCCTTGACTTGAGAACTATATTCCTGACACGAAGCAAGATATTTTGGAGCCGGCCTTCTTCACACCCTTTCGGAAAGATGCCTGTAAAGATCAACGTAGCGGCTGCGCCATACATATCTTCGCGTCTCGCAGTTCCTCCCTCGCCATTCTCTCCGGTGACTCCTATTACACCCTTCCCTATCAAGCGAACTTACTCTGTGACTGTGGATATCGATTTGATCCAACATCTGCCTCCGCCCACAAGGCAGCCAATGAAATGGCTCTGGGCCTGCCATCTCTGCAACCGCCAGTACAATCTCTCCGTCACCCGCCGCTGTCTAGACGACGGCCACTACTTCTGCGCCGGCACATCCATGGTCCGCTCCCGCAAAGACGGCTTGAAAAAGCTCAAGCGCCACAAAGCCTGTTCCTCAGAATTCGACTATGCAGGCTGGAAGGACTGGGGCGTGTGGAAATGCAATCTGCTTACCCTTACCGAGCAGCAGAGGTTACTCAACACGCCCTGCGACAGCGTCTTTGATGGGGATGACTCTGGAGACGATGAGTTAGAGGAGATTTCCACCACTGCTTCCGTGGCTTCACCCACTTTTGCTGGGGTTGCTGGGCATACTTCGTCCCGGCGTTTTGCTAAGCCTTTACGTCCGGTCAAGGACTGCTGGAACCGCTGTGATTATCCTTCCGAGTGTCGTTGGGGCAGGCAGTTTGGTGTCGACACGCCTTTGCAAGTGACATTCTCGACGCTGAATCGTGTGGCTAGTGTTGCTAATCCGAACAACGCCTCGACCTCTGACGTCGCTGATGGGGAGATGCAAGATGCAACACTGCCNAAAACAAAATTCAGAGATATTCTGACGGCAGATCAACAGCAAGTCGCCGCCGAAACCATCGATGGCGTTGACATTGAAGAAACCTCTTGCTCGCATACACATACCCCCACTCACGCACTTGCAGATCTTGCGTCGTTGGTGTCTCGCGCACAGCGTCGCCACTCAAGGACCGAGATCCCTGCTTCTCCTCTTGTGGTGAGCAATCAAAGACCAGTTGTTGCGAGGAGCTCATCGAGAGAGAGTCTGAGAAAGGCGGTTGAGGGTGGCATCAACGTGCTTACAGGCATTGTCGGGAATTGGAGGAGTTATTCAGCGCCGCCTGTGGCAAGGAAAAGAGAGGATGAAACAGAGGTAGATGATGTGGTTATGGAGGATGTGCAGTTGAGTGAGACTGGTAGGGGAGGAGGAAGAGTTTGGGATGATTGTAGGCTTATTAGAACTGTATGATTGAAATTACCTCTACGTTAGACGTGTGTCTGGAGGTGCTATGTTTATTTCAATGGCTATTCGGTTCTTCTCTGTGTCTAGCTTCAATGTCGGTTTGTGCTTCGTTGTGAAGGTAGAGACTTGGCCAGGATATATCTCCCACACAAGATGTAATGCATTGAGTGATCTAAGGAAGATTTACACATCCTAGTCATTCACAAGTATACTCGCTAGATATTTCGCTTTCCTTGCTTGATACATGGTGTCGTGATGCATACCGTTTGGACCAGGGCTTTACATTCGGACCTTGGGATGCTTATCCTTCGTTGCAAGATGTGGGATGATTCCGACCGGTATCCAAAACTTGCAAGATGTAGATTTGCTTTGGGCATGTCTATGCCACACAAAGAAAGAATTCGAGACTTCTGGCGATAGCGTAGGAACGAACACGTATAGGCAACCTCAACGCACACACCAAATCAAAAGAAAAGAACGCCGTTTTCATATGCCAGAGCCATTACTGTACTACATTGTACCTCTCCTCCTCTGCTTCCAAGTCCCTTGCTCGGTCGGCGTGTGCTTCTGTTGTGCTCTTGTCCTATGCAACAAAGCTTTCCCTCTTGACTTGCTTACTGACTAACACGCCTTTGTCATCTCCATCGCTGTTCTGGCGCCGTGCGGAAAAGATAGGTAACTCATATCTCGCACCACGCCGCTCGAGTCTGCGTCGGGGATCGAAGCGGCGAAGAAAAGCCGTCAGAGGATGGGCGGGCGACGATGGAGGATCAGTATCGTTGGGGAGTAGACTGACGTGTCNTGGCACCATGGAAGCTCTGGAACAAGTGACTTGAGAACTGTNTGATGATTTCGTGTCAGCATTCCAGTAATGCAGAGGAGAGAGTAAAGTATACTCATACCTGTCTGTCTTTGTCATCCATGAAGACTTTCTCCCTTCAAGGGACACTTTGCTGTTGGCACTGGAGAGACCTCCTCGGTGCGACGACTCCCGGCCGACAACCAACAAGACGGGTAACAACCTGCCTAGCCCCACCTTGACCAACCACTCCCTATACATACCCTTGGCATCCTGGCCCAGCCCGAAGAAGAGGAAGACCANAAAGGCACACCCAAGATCCGCCCACCGGTCATAGAGAACACTGGATGGCATAATGATAGACGTATTCCAGGTCGTCGGGTTGTGGAGTTCAGAAAAGTTGAATGGGTAGTTAACGCGTGGGTACTGGGTGAAGACGATGAAGATTTGTAAGGGTGTGATGCCGAGGACGAGGACAGAGGCGATGGCGAAGAGGCGGAAGAAGCGGCTGCGGGTTGTGTCGCTGCTAGAGAGGATGCTGTTGAACGAGGAGCGGTACTTGTGGAGACGGATTATGACGACGANCTGTTCGAGATGTTAGAGCTGGGTAGAAAAGGTACATGCACGTACCAACTTACTTGCGTAGTATACGGCGACCGCGTTGGCGAGGATTGGTGGTGTCCAGATGAGGAAGAAGCTCGTCCAACTCATCAAGCTCATCGGTTGACAACCAGAAACGCCAATCAGAGCGAACCGATTCAATTGACAGATGTACTGGAAGACCATGGTCAGGAGGGGAAGGCCAACACACCAAGCCAGTTCGACAGCTCTGTTCTTCCACTTCCGTGCTTCGGAAGGACCCAGCGTATTTTTCTCGGTGTTCAGCACGGCAGCCAGAGCTCGCAGCAGACACAGCACAGCAGCATTGAGTCCCGTGATACGAGCACCCAACAGCTTGATCTCGACATCGCAGAGACCCTGGCCATCATACATGTTGCGCATGTCGATGTACGGCCAAATGACGACATTGAGCACGCTGGAGAAGTTCATCAGCATGATCCAAAAGACCATGAACACAGCCGCTGTGTTGCGATTGCGGACATGCCATATTAACGGCGGAAAGTTGAGGATCAAGAACAGTGGGGCCAGGACCGCGAGAAGGATTCCTTGAGGTATGATGTGGTCTTCAATGATTGCGTAATTCTCGTCCTGTGAAGCCATTGCTGTCGACCCTCCTGACCGAACGCCGAGCAGGGTTGGAAGAAGGTCCTGCGTATTGAGACGGATACCGGGGAGAAAGAGAAATTGACTCGAGGTTTTTTGAGAAGAATGAAAGAATGGAAGGGTGGACTGGTAGGAAGGTCATGGTAGGGGAAGACTTGACCGAATATCCTGCCTTCTTAATAAGCCCAATGGGCCTCAATAGCTGAGACAGGACCAATAGCCCACCTCGTTGGTGTCGCAGCACATTTAAAAGCTACAAATAGCAGAACTGTATTGAAGACCTAGTTATTGATTTATTGTGGTTGTTTCTCGTTTTTGTAGAACTAGAATGGGTGTCTGAGAGGGCGGTTCTCGTACACTTACCGGATTTGGTGCTCAATAAGAAAAACATCACCAATGTCAACACGCGCTTACCATGAGGTCAGAAAAAGCGAAACAAGGTTCTCCTGGCGTAGCTTGACCAAGATTACACAAGCGTTGCGTCTGTTGAAAGGGTGTGGGAATCTCAGTTGGATCGCAAATTTTGTTTCGATGGGGAGGCGCCTTGAAAGTGAAGTCCAGCAGACGCTCAATGTGATCAAGTCCGTTATGTTTGGGATAGCCATACTGATAGGCCATGTCACATAAGTGGAAAAGGCAGTCGGAAAAGTCACAGGGCACAGAAATAGACTCGGAAGGAATATCAATAGGAAATAAAAGTTGCATTGAAGTCACAAAACTTTTGAAGTCAGACTGATACAAGCTGCACAGATTGGTTAACCCTTTGGAGTACTTCTGACCTGTGGAATTTAGGTTAGCGGACCACAGTCAGATCGACAACCGTCGATATGGCCGTGATTCCTGCATCTCATACACGTCAGAAAACCACAGTCACCACATGGAACGAAATTACCAACAGCATTGGCTCGAACGANGGGAGTCAGACAATCACTATTTGCGCAGTACAAGATTTCACCAGAGCAGCCCCACTCACCTACTCTTCTCTTGACCAATCGCGTAGTGTCTTCAGTCAGAGCGTGTTTGACGAAACGAAGCGGGATCTGGTCGACGTTGCAGCAGCGAACCGGCCAGAGGGCTTGATTGTTGCAGCAAGTCGTGACGTATGTGTTCAGGCAGCGATAGCAGTAACGACAATAACGGCATGGAAGGAGTACTGTGCGGACCTTTCGATGGCAGCGTGTGCATGCCGGGATGGAAGAAAGGACTCCGAAATAGTGCAGTGTAAGAAGGGTACCGAGAAAAACAAATACACAGCTGATTAAGCGCTCACAGAGCGACATGTTGATTGCTTCAAGCATTGTTTTGCGGTGTGTGAAGTTGTCGGCTTTGCAAGGGGTTTACCTTTGTATAGTTGCTAGTTCTGCTAGGTCGGTCGTTTACACTTTGTGAGTAACTTTGTGCTGATGTTCAAGGGGTATTATATATCTTCCATTGGAGCAAAGTTCCTCAGTATGCTTTTCGATGGACCGCCAGACAAAACAAAGACATTGTCGAGTTGAGTTGGACAGACAATGGGAAGCCAGCACAGATGAAAGAAAATAAAGCTGTTGTTGTACTTTCGTACTCTGAACTCCGAAGAATATTGCACAAAGGACCGCAACCGAAGTCACTTCACCCAATGGCAAGACGACTTCCATTGCAATCAGACACTATTACCATTGAGTGTGACGTGGCTCCCTGAGAGTCGACAAAACATATTGGGTCTAGGTGTATGTTGAGCTCCGTGAAGATTGTGCTACGTTCTGACCAGAATCTCGCCACAGTAGCGATGCTCTTCCTTGTATGAACACTCTAAAGCAATGCTGGCGTTTATTTGGAAAAGCTTGTCACGTCAGTGCATTGCCTGAAGTTCAACGCACTACATAGTCTTGAACCTGCGGCTCTTCTTCGCGATGTATCGTGCCTCAGGACGCGCGCCACAACCAAGACGATTGCAAAAGAGTAGAAAGAGTTGGAAAGCCATTTAGAAACGATACATTGTTCTATCAGTGGATAGCTTGAGTTTGTATCACTTCTACCTCAACGATCCTGGACGAAGATACCCAGGTTTCAGATAGCATTCCATCGCGGACCTGCCTGAATTTGCTTCTGGCACCATCGAGGCAACCGTGAAGTTGTGCAGAGACACGCCTTACGACGTACATGTTGCGCCGCGCAAGACTCGGTTGGCATTTTTCTTCAGATGGTGTCCAGACCAGTCGATAGCTCGCGGAGGTGGTCGGTGTCCGACACTCGATATACCACATCTCGCATCATTCGCGTGCTGGCTGGCTGCAAGAAGAATCTCGCGGTCAGTCTGACCCCATAGAAGTGCCGAATTGAGATGGGGTCAGTGAACGCCTGCACGTCCATCTACATGTCGGTCATGTATGACATGAGCGTTTCTGATTCTGATCAGTCCTGTGGACTCCCTACACGCGGTCGATGTATGACCAGGCGAAACATCTCGGGTTTTGCATGCATATATGCACCTAGAAGAAGTGGGCTTGTCGGTAAATCTTCTATGGCCGGAACAAACACCTTCAGAAGTTTCGGAAACATCGAGCTCTGCGAACGTTGAAGTGCATACTTCGCAGCTGAGCAGATCTCCCATTGCAGTGAAAGTGATTTGAACAGTGTTTTTCGAGACGAGAAGTTGACCAAAAGATGGCTTTTCTGCTGAAGTTGAGAAGGACGCTCGAGAACGGTCAAGAAAAGCTCGAGTTCGGCTGTTTGCATTACGCTCGCACTATTCCATGATTGCACTGTGGGCAAAGACCTCCATACATGCAATTGAAAGTGATTGTCATGCTCACACAAGAGGAGGAGGAAGGTCACCACCAATCTGCCTACACAAACAGATGATGCTCTTTGGGTGCAGCACTTGAGAATTGCCCAGCTTCCACGACTGATCTAGAAACGTGCGATCAACCGCTCCTTTTCCTTATGCGGAGAAGCCGGGGACAGAGCGACGACGTCTGCTGCTTTGCGCTCTGAATAACAACCAGAGCCATCACAGTTTGTATATTTCTCCAAGGCATCGACAGCAACAACGTATGTTTGCATCTCAGCGAAAGCTGGTCGAGGCTTGCCAAGTTTTCATATGAATGGCCATGTCCGGAAGTGGGATGGTAGCCGTCTCCAAGCTACATGAACATAGCTTTGACGCTGGAGCAGCATTCGAAAGCCACTCTCAATAAGATACGCCGACCGGACCTTCTTATTGAGCTTCGGTATGGCAAACATATTACGGCCTGGAAAGTGTGAAGGTCCAAGTGGTTGAAATTATCCGTTGGTCCAGACCCATCGCGGCTGCCGTTTCCAGCAGCTTTCATGTCATGCTCTTCTGCCAATTTCTGACAGACGTGCCCCACAAGAACGCTTTCTTTGTTATTAACAGCTGCTCTTGTCTCTGCTCAAAGAAGAATCTGAGGAATATTGCTGTATCGAGTCCTCAATAACATCCAGCATTGATGTCTTCTTTGTTCACCCGTACCATCTCAACCACCATTACGGTTGATAAATAGGTGCCGAGTACTCGTTCATGACCCGTTCTTCCTTCTTACAGAAACACACGCTTTCTTCCTGATCAATAGAGATCTTCCATTACAAATCACCTTTTTCTCAGCCGTCTGCAGCACGACTGGTATCTCCACAAAAATAACCGACAAGCGAGAAGAACAAGAAGAAAGCGCAACGATGGTCCGCATCACCGGCCTCACCCTTCTTCTCGCAGCCCTCTGCACTCTCCTCTTTGTCACCCCCATCCTCGCCGAAAGCGAATGGGACTGGCAAATGGACCGCATAGCATGCATGAAAAAGGACGTCCGCATCCTCACTGCCATCGACCGCCTCTGCAACAAAAACATCCACATTCCTGGCGCGACCGCCCAGCTCGGCGAAAACTTTGACAACAAGAACAAGGTTGCCGTGTTGGTTAACCCTATGTGCTGGACTGATGGCCGCATCAACGCTAACAGCAATGTCTGGATCCCCAAGTACTGGTGCGAGAGACAGTTTTGGAAGGTTTGTGCGCAAGGAAATGGTGCTGGTAGGGGTTACCAGGTTTTCGGTGGTAGAGGGTGTCAGAGTTTCTGGATCACCGACAATAAGTGGTAGATGGTTGTTCATATTTTCTTTCTATTTCTTTTGTCTTCTAGTCAGATGTGTCCAACCTCTTGTCTCTCTTTTGAAGTTCTCTACTTCCCTGATCGATATCTGTGCCTCTAGAATGAATGTGTCGTCATATAGTAACAGAAATACGCTGTCCTCACAACCTGATTGTCTGTGCATTGCAGTCTCCCTTTATGATGTACGGTTGCAATGAATCAGCTGCCTATGAGTTTTTTTCCTATGCGTTTGTGTTCAACTATACTTGTTTTGTTCTTACAATCAGGAATTTTCGTCATTGAATCCCTTGTCAGGGGGAAAACACAGTTCGTTCGTGATATAAACCACAGTATACTTCCTGGTTGCACTTCCCTTTTCTCAATCGCTCCTACACATTGCTCTAGCGAGACCTCCTATTACTCTTTTGGCCATGACAAGTGAGATAGAAAGCTAATGCCTGGGTTCTTACTGCGAACTGGGCATTCCCTACGAACACAAATATCTGTGGATGTCCTGATCATACAGGCATCTGACAGTTAGGAGGACAGGGCATGGCAGCAAACCATTTCATCCCCTCGATGTGGTTTGCCTTGTCAATTTTCCTAATGGAATTGCTGATATCGTCTACGCGCAGACAAGGAGGTATGCTCGGTGTACCAGCTCTTCATTCTTCCATCGCCTGCGTCTTTGATAGAGGATGTTGAAGAGGGACAGGGTCACCCGTGACAGCTTTGGCCGGCGGCGGCGCGGTGCTTTCTGGTTTTTCCCCATGGACGTAGGTGAGGGCTTCTTTGTGGAGGAGACAATACTGTCGACACACCACGATCGAGAAGAAGGCGGCGGCGGACAGGGTCACACCCTCTGGGCGGCCGGCGGGCGCAAGACAGGGTTGCACCATGGTCCCCAAGGCCGCCTGGCGGGTGGAGGACAGGGTCGCTGCCGGGCTGGGGGTTTTCGAGGCCGCCGGCGGGCGTGGAACAGGGTCACCCCAAAATGTTTGGCCGGCGGGCCACTGCCAGGGTCACCCCTTGCTTCTACGGTCGCCCTTTGGCCCGACCACTTCCTGCATGCCACCCAGAGGCGCCAGGTGTCTCCTGGGCTGCTCTAGGGACTCTAGATTGGGGCTGTTGCGCCGGCGGCAAACCGGTGGACGGCCGGCGGCGGGTTAGAAGGTAAGCGGCGGCGGCGACGAGGTGGCATCCCGGTGTGGGCGATCCCAGGGGTGTAAGGTGTGTAGCCACGCCTCCTACAGCCCTCGTGGCCCGGTGTTTGCAGTCGATGGTCTGTGTGTGGGTAAATGGAGGTGGCCATCCGGAGCGTGACCTTGTCGAACCGGCTTTCAAAAGTACCATTTCCACCTCAACTGTTTCGACCTCTACACGGCGACGGCAAGGTCGACACTACCAAGCAGATGGCCTAGGGGGCAGTAGTGTGTCCGTAAGAGGCCCCCGGCGTCTGATTGTCGATAGACCTCGTCGCCGTCGAGCAATGCTGCCGCCAAGTTGGTGGACAGGGTCGTACGCCCAACACGTACCCCCCTCGGGGCACCACTGCCACGACCCAACCACGCTACCTATTGATCCCTTGCTGTATGGGCCACCTCCTAGGGCCCCTGGACCTCACCCTGAGAATTTCGGAGACCCTCGTCAAGCGGTGCCTAGGGGGGTCGGCGATGGGTGGCGCAGAGGGCAATAGCGAATCCCATACAAAACCGGTCGCGTGGGAGACCTGATTCCCGACACGAACCGCTGTACGGCGGACGTCAGCATACACATGTCCGGAGGGTCTATGAAGGGGAAAGGCAGTGGCCGAGGCAGTGAAGCGAAACCAACTAACAATTGGTGCCGCTCCTGCCTATGAGCCCGCCCTACCTCAATCGCGGCCTTCCGCGTCGGCAAAGCCGTCTACCGTGGGCCGGCCGTGTATCGCTACTGCTTCGCGCTGGTGCGACCGGTCCTTGAAGGTGGCTGCCGCGGGTGTCTTCTTCGGAATACACCTGTGACCGAAGTCCGTTTAATCTTGATTAGACGGCCAAGTCGGAGTCTGTGGATGTTTGACCGTTGGTTAACACTATCCTAAGACGCAATCGGGGCACGCCCTAGCAGGTAACCGTCTCACGACGTGACCTGCGAAAGGTAACCTCCACT